>JAABKJ010011927.1:0-10634 GCA_011634705.1 Andricus grossulariae
AGACAAAATAGTTCCGAGTCTCTGGATTTAACGTCAAGGTCAGCCCAAAAACCGGCGCTAAATCCAGGTTCGACTGTCGTCAGGGAAATTCGGGGAATGCCAAGGAAAACTTTCAAGAGTCAGGAAGTTTTTGATAAACTGAAGTTGAAGTTAATTTCATTATTTTGGTTAATAATTCAACTTTTTTGTTGAAAAATTGTTTGTTTGAGTTCTAAATTCAACTACTTTGGTAACGAAAATTCAACGAACTGGTAGCAAGTTTAGCTATTTTGCTGAGAATTCTTTGTTTTTTTTGTTGTTAAAAATTAATTTTTTCAAACTGAAAATTCAAATATTCCATGACTGGTTGAAAATTTATTTTCAATAGTTAAAAATTGGTCGTTTGTAGTAGAATATTAATTATCTTAGTAACTAATTCATCTTTTTGGTTGAAAATTCATTTCTTTAGCAAAAAATTTAACTGTTTTTTTGAAAAATCTTTTTTTATATGAAAACTAATTTTTTTAACTGAAAATTTAATTATTCTGTTTTTGAAAGTACATCCTTTTTTTGTTAAAAATTCAACTACTTGGTTGAAAATTCAACTTTTTTTGTTGAAAATTTGTTTCTTTTTATTAAAAATTAGTTTTTTAACTGAAAATTGGACTAATCCATTTTTATTAAAAATGTATCTTTCTTAGTTGAAAATTCATCTATTTGGTTGATAATTCGCTTTTTTTGTTAGAAAAGTAATCTCATTAGTTGAAACTTAATCTTGTCAGTTAAAAATTCATTTATTTTGATGAGAATTCGTATTTTTTGGGTTAAGAATTCAATTATTTTGGTGGAAAATGCATATTTTCGGCTTACAAATTCAATATTTTGTTTGAATTTATTTTCTTTGTTGACTGAGAAATCTTCCTTGGTTGAAAATTCGACTATTTTGTTGAAAATCTTTTTCTTTGGTAGAAAAAATTTTTTTTATTTAAAATTGAACTATTCCTTGATTTGTCAAAAATGTATCTTCATTATTTAAAAATTGGTCTCTTGTGGTAGAATATTAATTAATTCAATAACTTTTGGTTGAAAATTCATTTCTTTGATCAACAATTTAACAGTTTGGTTGAAAATTAATTTTTCAACCTAAAATTTAGATATTCCATTTTTTTCAATCCATCTTTTGGTGATGAAAATTCAACTATTTGGTTCAAAATTCTTGTATTTTGATAAAAATTCATTTTTTTTTTGTAGAAAATTAATCTTCTTGTTTGAAAGTGAACTATTTGGTTGAAAATTCATCTTTTTGGTCAAAAAGTAATCTCATGAATTGAATATTTATATTTTTGGTTAAAAATTAATTTGCTGGGTTGAAAGTTCAACTATTATGTTGAAAATTCTCTTTCTTCTATTGAAAATATAATTTTTTCAACTAAAAATTTAACTTTTCTATTTTTACTTGAAAAATTATCTTGTTTAGTTGAAAATTTATTTATTTTGTTGAAAACTCTTATTTTTATATGTTGAAAATTTAATTCTTCTGGCAGAAAATTCGTATTTTCGGGTTAAAAATTCAACTTTTTTGTTCAAAATTCATATTTTGGGTTAAAATCTCAAATATCTTGTAGAAAATTCGTCTTTTTGGCTTGAAAATTCAACTATTTCGTCGGAAGTCCTTTTTTAAATAATTGTGTTAACAGGAAATTTAATTATTCCATTTTTTGTTCAAAAATTATCTTTTTAATTTGAAAACTCAACTATTTGTTTGAAAATTCATGTATTTTTTTGGAAATCCCTTTATTTTTTTCGTTGAAAATTAATTTTTTTAACTGAAACTTTAATTATTCTATTTTTTGTAAAAAATTGATCTTTTTGAGTTGAATACTCAAATATTTGTTTAAAAATGCATGTATTTTGTTGAAAGTTCCCTTTTTCGTTGAAAATTAACTGTTTTAACTGAGAATTGTTTTATTTCATTATTGGATCAAAATTTATTTTTTTAACTTGAAAACTCAACTATTTGTTTAAAAATGCTTGTATTTTGTTGATAATTCTTCTTCTTGATAGAAAATTAATCTTCTTAATTAAAAATTCAACTATTTGCTTGGTAGTTCATGTATTTGTTGAAAATTCATCTGTTTTGTGGAAAAATCAACTGTCTGGTTAAAAGTTAATCTATTTTACTAAAAATGCAATACCGAAAAAATTATGTTTGACTGTTGCCACTAAAAGTTTTTAAAATGAGTTTTGAAACACTTTTTTTTCATTAGAATTATTGATCTCCTATGTGTGAAGTTATATTCATATCTGGAAGAAAAATCGATAAAGGTCAGAGCAAATGAAAAATTGGCCAGAGAAAAGTCAGAGAAAGTCAGGGAATTTAAAAATTGGGATTTTGTCGCAACCCTGTATTTGAATCGCTGAAATTTTGCTTTCTTAGTTCAAAATTCTTGTCGACACATTGCTACGTGATTTGGTCCATATGAGAAATATCAGAAGCAAAGTTCTCCACAAGTTTTAGGACCATACATCAAAATGTCAGGGTCCTCAATATAAGAATGAGCTACTGGATATGTCATCTGCCTCATAGAGGAAAATTCATTTGGCAAAATACCGAAAGCAGAAGTGGTACTTAAATAAATTTGAGTGACAATAACCTGCTCTGCCACTTTCGAGCTCTAAAGCTCGTAAAACTGAATGTTCAACTTTACATTTTTAACTTCATATTCCCATATGTACGTTGAATTAATTCAATAAAATTGATAAAAATACCTAGTAGAAAAAAGTCTCCCACAGGGCGCAGGAAATTTAAAAAGAGATACAATTTAACAATCCAGGCTGGCCACTCAAACACAAAAAAAATCCAGGCTATTTCCCGGTTTTCCCAGGAAAAAATTACATGTTCTCCGAGTGAGTCTTGAATGTTTATATTAATAATTATCCAGTAATAATTGCTGTATTATCTAAATTTTAAAGAGAATTAAACTCCGAAGTAAAATATATAATATAAATAATTGTAAAAGTGATTTTAGACTTCTTAGCACAAAATTCTCTCAAAAAAGGGGAAATAGGGGGATTTTTCAATAAAATAGGGGAATAATATGGGAATTAATACTTTCAAATAAAATTAATATACTCTCTAAATCTGAATTAGTAGAAAACTACTCATTGATAGTAGTTTTCTGATAATTCAAATAGTGCCAATTCCTTCACTAGAAATTAGTAAAAATCTACTAATTCAATGAGTAAGAATAACTGACTAAATGAATTAGTAACTATATCTACTAAAGGAATTGGTAATGCTACTACTAAACGAATTGGTAAATGTATTGCTGGTTACTATTTTAACTATTTTACTATTTTTTAAAAGGATGCATTTTTAACAAAAGAATAACTTTCAACCAAAAAGTTTTTATCTTCAATCTAAAAGATGAAAGTTCAACCAAAATGATGAATACTTAGCTGGAATACTTACATTTTCAGCCAAAAAGTTAAAATTTCAAACAAGAAGGTTAATTTTGAAACAAAGAATAATTTTCTACAAAAAAATTTTTTTTTCTTCAAGAAAACAGATGAATTTTCAACTAAAAAAGACAAACTTTCAACCAAATAGTTTAATTTTCAGTTTAAAAAACTTAATTTTTAACAAAAAAATTTCCTGCAAAATAAGACAAACAAATTTTCAGCCAAAGTGATAAATTGTTTAATGAAATGAAGAGTCTTTCACTAGAATAAATAAATCTTCAACTGAAGTAGATAAATTTTAGGTCAAATAGATGAATTTTGAACAAAAGAGTTTATCTTTCAATAAAGTAGTTGTATTTTAAACATAAAAATTCAATTTTTCCGTTTCAATTTTTGGTTAAAAAAATTAATTTTCAACCAAGCTTATACATTTTCAACTAAAAGGATGAATCATTGACTGGAATAGTTTATTTTTCAAGGAAAAAGGGTAATTTTTCAACCTGAAATTGGATGGTTCAATTTTTCATTTTTCATTATGTTCGACTAAAGAGATGAATTTTTAACTACAACGTCAGAATATTCAGTTATAATAATTACATTTTCAGTTTAAAAAAATTAATTTTCTGTTAAAGAAGAAACGAATTTTGAAAAAAATAGCTCACTTTCCAACCAGCGAGATAAATTTTTAATTGAAATGATGAATCTTGAACCAACAAACATTAATGTTTAACAAAAGATTTTAAATTTCAAAGCACAAGATTAAATTTTTATTCCAAAAAAATATGAATTCTAAACGCAAAATCAAGAGGTTATCATCCAAACTAAAAAAAAAATTATTTTTAATCAGTAACAGTTGAATTTAATCAAAAAAAAAATTACTTTTCGACATGAGTTTAATTTTCAACTTGAAAAGATTTTTCAGTCGTCAAGGGAGAGAAACAATTGCAAACAAGCTGTTGAATTTTCAAGCGAAGAAATGAATAATTGAATTTTCAACTAAAAACGATCAATTATCAAACATAATACTTGAATTTTCACTTTAAAAAATTAAATAAACTAAATTAAAATTCTCGCGCTTTAAAGTATGTAGTAGATACTTTTATTTTAAGTTATCCGTAGTTTACCAGTACGGTGGTTCAAAAAAGGCTTTTTGGAAGACAAAAGAGTTTTTATTTTTATTTTTAAAATTTAGGTTGAATGATAATGTTTATCGCTTAGGAAAACTGGATCTGATGATTATAAGTGCTGCCTCAACAAATGATAAAAATTATAATAAAAATCTCATTTTATTTTCTATCAAAGATTTGATACAATAATAACAATTTTAATATTTTAATTTCTGAGGACGCTGTTATTCTATCTGATTTCACGAGTTGGAAACGGCTCAATGATATAATAATAATAATCATAATAACATTTGGCCGCACTGAAAAAATAGATGGTGTATTGCAGAGCAGCGGATTGAGTTATCTAGTTAAGAAGTCGATTTTTTTCAGAAAATATTTGACTTTTGAGCCCGAAGACAAATTTTCAACAATAAATTGAGTTTTTTCACAATAGTAGATGAATTTTTAACCACATAGTTGCATTTTTAATTTAAAATAAATTTTCAACAAAACAGTTGCATTTATAAGCAAATGTTTGAACTTTCAAGCAAAAAAGTTGAATTTTCAAACTACAAAGATTGATCTGCAACTAAATGATCGGATTTTGAAACCATAAATTTCCAACCAAAAATAGTTGCACTTTTATCCAGATAGTTGAATTTTCAAGCCAAAAATGCGAATCTTTGAGAATACAGCTAAATTTTCAACTAAGAAATTTTCTACAAAAAACATGAATTTTTATTTCAAAAGGACGAATTTCCTATCCAATAAGACGAATTTTCAACAAAAAAATTGAATTTTCGACCAAAAAACATGGATTTTTAAGAAAATGGTTGAATCATCAAGAAAATAATTAATCTTCTACCATAAAATAATAATTCTCAACCAAAAAAGATGAATTTTCAATCCAAAAGGGCAGATTTTTCATTTTAAAAAACAAACGTTTAGGGAAATAGTACAATTTTCGACCAAAAAAGATGACTTTCAAACAAAATAGTTGAAGTTTCAACAAAATAATGAAATGTTCAACCTAATAGTAGAATTTTGAAACAAAAGACATGAATTCTGAACAGAAAATATTACAGTAGACTTTTCAAATAAAAATAATTAACTTTAAACAAAAATAGATGACTTTTTAAGAAAATAGTTGAATTCTCAACAAAATAATTAAATTTTCAACCATATATGTAGTGGAATTTTCAACCAAGAGAGATGAATTCTAGACTGAAAATATAATAGCAGACTTTTCAATGTAAAAGAATTAACCTTTTACCATAAAAGATGAATTTTCAACCAAAGAAGGTTACTTTTCTACTAAAAGATGAGTTTTCCATCCAAAAGGACGAATTTTCTCTCCGGAAGGAAGAATTTTCAACCAAAAAGTAGAATTTTCAACCAAAAAATATAATTGTAGACTCAATAAAAAATAATAACTTATCAATCCAAAAAATTAGTAAAAGGAGGCGCCGTGCGTCCACAAAAAAAGGTTTCGTAGCCTATTACGACGTTAAGTCAAACGAGTCATCAACACGATATTTAAATTCCTAAATATATAGTAAAAAGGAAACATTCATTTTTGAATGAAAAGTTTACTTAAAAATCTTTAATATTTTAATACAGATAGTTCGTCACACTGAGCAAAATTCCAAACATTTTTTTTCCAAGAGCAAGACGATACTTATTGCAACAATAAAAATAAATCTGAAAAATTCCCGGTATTCAACCAATTTCCGGCTTTTCCCGGTGCTTAAAATTTCAAGCCAATTCTCGGTTTTCCCGCTTTTTCCGGTCAGTGAACATTCTTCAATCCTAATTTTTTTTCTTTAGAGATATATTTCCCCCCTCATAAATCAATATCGCCTTTGCCTCTATAGCCTAGTGGGTTCATCACTTTTTCGCATATCTACATCGAACTGTAACTTACCCACGCAAAAAATAAATTGAAGTTTGATAATATGTAAAACGTAGTGGGATATCTATAACGGAACATTAGTGACGATGATGAGCAGCTTCATAATAATAAAAAAGCGATCTAAAAACGCCCCCAAAGCTGCGATCGCAATCGACTAAATGTAAACGATGGTGAATCATAAAATACCAACTTGTCATCCACCTACACCTTATATTATTTCACTTATCACTACACTAGCTCCTAAGTACTTCATGAGATACAAAAAATAATCCTGTAATTAATTTTTTAAATTCGAATTACAGGAAAAAATATTTTATTCAACGAACTGTCTACGGTTACGAATAATTCCGTTATACTAGTCAATACCTTCACTTCATTTATGTTATCCATGCTAAAATAATACCAAATCAGTGTTCAAAAATATGAGAGAAAACAAAGTTTTCCATTCTTAATTCGGTCTTATGACCAATTTAGAAAAAATAAATCGAGTTCAAATTCCATTTTATTATAACGTTTCGGCCTCATCTGTGGGCCTTCAACAGAAGCAAACATCTGTTATAAGAGTGTAAATAATTAATAAAAATGATGAAATACATACAAAAAAATAAATTAGATGTATAAATAAATTTTTACCTCAGAGGCAATTTCCGGAGTCAATCATAATATACGTCGAAGCGAACGACAAAATTTAAAAATTCTCAGTAATTCATTTCATTATGAAAAGAACAAAGTATTGGGAAACTATAGAGTTCAACAAAATTTCCCAATATGCTCAAAAGATTTCAAATTTTTGTAGATTAAAGTGCTGTAAAAACAGCTAACGAACTGATGTGACGTAGACAACAAATAAATATAAGGCCTAAGAAATTTTTAGTGATAAAAGGACAAAATCAATTCCAAATGAAAAGCCTAAGAAAGTTGTAGTGATAGATGAACAAAAACAATTCCAAATGAAAAGAGCGCTAAATACAATATGAATTCAAATTAGTTGATGATGCTATTATAATATTGATTCATCTTAAAAATTTTGGTTCTCAAATTAATAGATACTTTTATATATTTATTTATGAAAGTTGATTCCAGAATTTCCCTTTTATAAGAGCTTTTTTCTTAGCAAAAATTTCAATATTTTTACAATCGAAATCAAAATAATGATAAAAATTCCAAGAATATTGTGAGAAGCCCATATTGAAGTTGCCAATTCTACAATCCCTTTCATGTTCGCATATTCTATTTTTTAACCGACGACCAGTTTCACCTATATAAACTTTATTGCATCCTTTCCATTTTATTAAATAAATAACATTACAAATATTATCAATTTTTTCAGAGTCTTTTATACTAGTGAAAGATTTTTTTAATATGTGATCATTTCTAAAATATATATTAATAGAAAACTTTTTTAACGCATTCTTTAATTTTTCCGATAAACCTAGTACATAAGGAATGAAATCCGTAAATCAGTTTGTCTATAATTTTCAAGCCATTTGTTCTTTTTTTTCATTTTTAATCGAGCTATTGTAAATTTCATGTACTCCTTCTTTAATGACACTTTCAATTAGTGGTAGTGGATAATTCTTTTGTTGCAAAGTAATTTTTAATTGGTCTAAGTTTTCTTTTCTAAAATTGATGTTTTTGACTAAATTGATGGTGAGAATAGTAACTCAAATATTGGTCTGACGATGACGGTTTTTCAAACCAATTAGTATTTAAATTTCCATTTTTAGTTTTTGTGATAGACAGATCTCAAAAAATTTAGAGTATTGTTTTCTATTTCCAATGTAATCTGTGAAGATTCTTCTATACTATTGAATATGCTAATTACTTCTTGGATTTTATCTGTAGGAACAATAGTAAAAATATCGTCCACATAAGGCTTAAAAAAAAGGGGTTTGAAGCTAAATTTAGATAAAGCTTCATCTTCAACATCTTCTAAAACAAGATTAGATACAATAGGTGATAAAGGTGAACCCATTGGACAACCAGAAATTTGTTTACAAAATGTTTGATTAATGATAACACAGTATTATTAAAACCCGTTCTGACAGCTATTAAAATCACTGAGTTTGATATTTTAGTTAAATTTGTATGTACTTGCAATTTTTCTTCTATAACGTCCAAAACTAAATCCAAAGGAATGTTATCAAACATAGATACAATATCTAGTGAAACAAGTGTATGTGTGTTGAGAACATTAAAATTATTAATTTTTTTCAAGGCTCCAACTATTTCTTATAAATAAATCAGTTTTTCCAGATACTGGCTTTAGGAGATTAGATAAATATTTTGAAATTCTACAAATTCTACAATTTACTTTGAAAATTGAAAACAATATTTTGAATTTTTTAGATCCGTCTATCACAAAAACTAAAAATCGAAATGTAATTACTAATTGGTTCAAAAAACCGTCATGTCCAGGCCAATATTTCAATTACTAATCTCACAATCAATGTCGTCAAAAAATTTGATTAATTGAAGGCTTAATTGATAGATGTATTAAACTAAGTGACATCAATTTTAGAAAAGAAAACTTAGACCAATTAAAAATTACTTTGCAACAATATAATTATCCACTACCGCTAATTGAAAGTGTCATCAAAGAAAGAGTACATGACATTTACAATAGCCTAATTAAAAATAAAAAAAAGAACAAATGGCTTGAAAATTATAGACAAAATGATTTACGGGTTTCATTACCTTATGTGCGACGTTTATCAGAAAGATTAAAGAATGCGTTAAAAAAGTTTGCTATTAATGTACATATTTTGAGCAATTTTGGAATGTTTGAGGTACTTTTTTTAAACGTGTTTTGCTTGATTTGCCAGCTATGCTTCAGTAAGCTATATTCGCATTTCATAACCGTGATTGTTACTAACAAATTTTATAAGCAAATGCATAATTTGGCCACTGATTAGTATATAGATTTTTTTTTAACATAATCAATTGAAAGTTAACATCTTATGTAAATAATACAAACAAAAGCAATCGTCCTCAACTGTTATTATCTGCTGTTAGATAACAACTTATGATTTTTTTAATCAATTCATCTAACAAATACTCTGTGAGTCCAATTTTTTATCATAACCACGTTATTGCTTTTGATAAAATGGACTATAAATTATTAAACAATGTCTCTCTGATATGATGCTATATTATCCGACATATGGCTCCATTTATGCAATTTTCAACTTCAATTTTTCAATTATCAGATTTGCCACATGTGTCAGAGTCGAATTCAATTAGTGAGATAACCCATTCTATCATTAGCGAAATTGATATTCATCCAGGTCATTGACAATTGTTATTATTGTTTCATCAAATCAAGTTTATTGCACTTGATTATTATTGATATTAGTGGTTTGTAAGAATAAACTCAAAAAACGTGAACAAAGTCATAAAATTAACAATTTGAATCCTTCATTCAAATTAGAGAAAGCTTTTTTTTACCAAAATTTTTTTTCACAATCTACTCTTTTCTCATTGTTTGAGAAATTTTTGTTTAGAAAGAACGTTTTATTGCTTCCTCATAGAGGGTGGTTCTTAATGAACTAAATTTTCAAATCTACTCTTTTGCCCCAATTGATTTTCAGGTCTGATAGGATTTTGAGCTACATCTGTCAATTAGAAGTGTTTTTTTGAGTTTAGGGAAAAAAAGTTTACCAGGTTTATTTGAGAAAAACTCTTTGATATTAGAAATAAAATAATAATATATCAGATGCTTCTGTTCTAAGTTTCGAGACGCATGGATCTACGTATTTTGGAACCTTTTATAGCTACTAGTACTGACTTACGAAGTTTCAAAGAAATTGTTTGTTTTCTTTATGTAAGAGAAAAGTTTCTTGATATCAGGAATACTATATTATTATTGCTGATACAATTATTCGCGTATTCAATACGCGTCGAATGACCTACTGAAGAACCTTCTAAATCCTCTTATGATCTCGCCATACCTATTCATATTTTTTTTCAATATATTGTTGATCTTGTTTATATGAGAAAAACTTGTTTAATATATGATATGCAACAGGACTGCGTGTATGATATATTTATATGCGTTGTCGAGGCGCATCGATTGACCTATTGAACAACCTTTTATGGCCTTTTATTATTATTATTATATCATTAAGCCGTTTCCCTTTCGGGGTAGGCGTGAATTGCTCGGTGGTAAAGTAGTG
>JAABKJ010011928.1:0-10634 GCA_011634705.1 Andricus grossulariae
GATGAATCTATAACTCAAAATCAAAATAGCAATAAAAATTTGCTACTTAAATTTTTAGGAGAAAAGAAATAGGGCATCCTTCATTCAAGTAGCAGAATAATATATAACTACGAAATCAAGTAGCAAAAAAGTACAGATCCTTGGTTTCGAGTAGCAAAAAAATCAAGATGCTTTATATTCGAAGGGAAAGCAAAATAGAATCTATTATTCGTGTAGCAGAATAATCTAGAACTTTTGAATTGGAGTAGCAATCAATTTAGTACTTTAATTTCGAGTAGCGAAAAAATCCGCTACTTTATTTTCGAGGAGCAAAAAAACTGTAATCTATTATTTGTGTAGCAGAATAATCTAGAACTTCTAGTAAATGGCAACAAAATCCAGAACTTTAATTTCTAGAAGCAAAAATATCGGTGAATTTTCATGTGTCAAGTAAATAATCTAGAGTTCGGAATCATTTTTGCGTCGTTCAAGGTTGTTTTTACACTTTTAGAACATTTTTTATCACGAGGGGTAGGTATGTATGACCTAGAGGTAGTTTTTTGGGACACGTATTATATGTTTTCGGAGAGCAAGACAGACGAAAAAAAATCTCCCTAATAGTTTATTTGATTATAACCATTTTGAGTGAATTTTCATAGGTCGCGGTACTGAGTGGACATCGTGCTAGCGCCGATACCCGCATCTCACAAGTTTAAAGAGCAAAAAAAAGTTTCTTTTAGCAGAAAATTTGCAAAATAAATGGAAAAAATATTGTGTTTCTCATTTTTCATTTTGCCTTGATGGCGGCGCTGAGTGGACGGACCCATCGTAACCCAAAAGCCTTGTCCGACATTTAGCCAAGTTTCTAGGAAGTTGGCTAAATATCGCCGACTGGACGAATTTATCTGCGAAACTAACTTTATTTTAATGAAAAGGAGTTTGAAGCAAAGGAACATTTGTATTTTAAATTGCGTGAACTATAAATTACCCTATTTTATTTTATAATTATCTTGAAAATATGTACAACTTTTGATACTACACGGAAGAACTAAGTTTCATAAAATTTGTGGAACCAATTCCACAGAGATTTATATAATTTCCAAAATATTCCAGATAAAATTCAGAAATATCATTTTCTGAGTACTAATTTGCCCAAGCAGTTTCGCTTCTCCATTATTTTCTCGAATATTCACTTGCAAATTTTCGCATTAAATTTATTTTCTCTGAATGCTTTTCATGTTTTTTATAATGTTTACCAATTAGATTTGAAATTAGAAGTATGTGTGAAGTTTCTTAACAGAAAAATGTTCTCTTTAATTAGAATTTTCAAACAGAATAGTGGCAAGAAAAAAGAAAATAAATATTTTCTTTCTCGAATAGAATATATTTTTCAAAGCTTTTTTCATGCAAAAAATTATAAATAAAAAAAAACAGAATTGTAAGTAACATTCAATTTTGTACCATTTGTTCACATTCAGAGCATTATTAAAACAAGTCATGAATCCACGTGATGGTTAACTAGAATCAATGTCCAACAGGTTACAGTGAGAGGAAAAAACGGTATATAATGTTATAAAGAAACTATTGAACAAAATTCAAGAATAGCCTACATTTGTTTTTGTTAAATCAACTTGAAATGTTTTCCCAAAGACTCCTAGGTGTCATATTTTCATTCTTGCAGAAACTTTTTATTATATAAACAAATTTCATAAACAAATTGTTCATTTTGTGAACAATTATTGTCATCAGGGAAAACATAGCAGCAAGAAGTTTGTTTATATCAGACTTACCGTTGCTTGGATCGAATGCAGAGAGGTACTTATAAGAAAGAAAAAAAACTGTTAACTTGTCAAGTTAATTGTTACAGCAAGTAATCGACATAAGGGGATATTTGTTTTCAAAATGTATTTCTGATCTGAAATGGCTTGCTTTTATCGTTAGAATCAAACGTGGCCATGACAATTCAACTGAATGTTATTAATTAGGTCTAGAAACAAATCATGTGAACAAATGCACATTTTAGGCGTTTCTAAGAGGAAAGAAATCGTTTTTTCTTCTAAGCGTTCGGACATTATATTGCCAATTATGTTTTATAAAAAAATGTTGCCATACATTAATATTTGATTATTTTATAAACAAATGATATGAAGAAATGCATATTTCAGGCATTTTTAAGCGGAAAGAAATAATTTTTTCTTCTGACCTTGCCTGCAATAACTTGTCGTAATCATCTTCAAACGCAAGCACACAACTTAGCGTATAATTTTCGTTTTTCATTCTTAGGATTACATGATATTCACTCTCGATTTCTAAAAGATCTTGAAGTTTGGAATAGTGATAATCGGATAAAGATTTCGCTGAAATCATGCGTCAAATGCTTTTAATAATTTCATTACACTTTCCAAATGTTTTCTATCCCACACAGACATGCCACTTTTCGTATTCTTACGAAATGTTCTCATTTCTAATCGAATTCATTCCAACCTACAATATGTTCGTTCATTTTCCAAAATCAAATTTCAACCTAAAGTGACTGTAACCTGAAGGTACTGACTACTGAAAAACATTATTTCTGATTCAAACTGCAATTTGTGGAGTGGGAGAAACTAATATGGTGGAGAGGTATAACTGGAAAGAGACCTATTGTCCTAGAGCAGATGACCCGTAAATGATTATCGTTCGATTGGCTACTTTCTGAAATGATTTATAGATTTCTGATTATACCTGCATGTACATACTACAATATAATGCCGGGCTTTTCAAGATGGACATTTAACATTAGGTACTACATAGTACGTGGGCAGTAAATTCCAGGAATATGTTTTATCTGAAGTTGAAAAAACTGTTGCAAACAATTGATAATTGTAATTTTCAATTTTTTGCCACGTTTTTGTCCAATGTCAGATAAATAATATTTCGGAAATTTACTGTAAGATATTTCCTTCATCAGAAACAGTATCCTAGAATAGACAAATTTTTCAGCTCAAATTTGTTTAGCTAGTCTTTAAACAAAAAATAGCAACTATCAAATACCGAAATGAATGTACCCTTCATTCAAGCTTCAGTTTATCGCAATAAAGCTAATCTAATACCTTGAAAGGCATTTGGCCATTAGACGAGTCAGCCGATCGTTAGACTAAGTTACTGGCCTGATCCATTAACATATGATTCCGCAGATGACTTGGTCTATTCGGTGCCGTTGAGCCAAGTTCTTAGGAATTTGGCTAAATTACGGACTAGGCGTATGGACTACGACATATACTTTAAATGTGACAGCTTGGCAAAGGCTAATAATTTACATTTCAGAAAGTACGATTAAAATCAATTATTTTCCATTGCTAACATTTTGACACAGAAGAGGAAATTTATCAAGTTTTACCAAATTAACGTTACTATTGGGTTTCCTCAACAGGCATTAATCATATTTTTGAAGAAAAATCAACAAATATTGACTTCCGTCAAAAACGAATGCACTGAAATCGATCGAACGCTATTCGGATCGTATATACTTTGAGTGCGATATCTTGGTAAAAGCTCATAACAATTCACAGTGTTCCCATTGAATTGATTATTTCAATTGTATTTTCATGGCAGTCGTTTTTAATTGTCCGTTGATCGTAGCATCACGAACTAAGATAACGTTTAGAATGTTTCTAATTATTATATACAGTCGCAAGTGAATTCATTTATTTGTATCAAGCGATTAGTTGCTTTGCACCTGAAAGTATCTTTTGCATAAGAAAAAATCCGCAATAGTCAGTTTTCACATAAAACTTATACCTTCAATAACCGCAAAAATAGTTTGAAATCAAAAACAGGACAATATGCACAATGGGTTTTGAGTCCATTAATCCACTGCAATTTGAAGATTCTAAGAAATTCTCATTTTTCTTAACTGTGTTTAAACAATCAGAAATCAATGTTTCTAAATTTAGGCAGGGTATGTCACGTTGACGATTTCAGAATATAACCTTCTTGTTTCAATAGAGATGAGAATGAAACACTATCGCGTTATTTAATTGAACATTTCTATTCTTCACGTTTTCCATTCTCATAAAATTTTTCAAATTATTATACATATTCATAAATTAATTAATTTTTTCGCATCAAGCAATCAGATGCTTTTCACTATTGAATTAGCAAATATCTCAACGTATCCAATTATTAATATTCTACTAATCATTGGTGGCTCAATTTCATATTTAATCAACATGATGGTCATTTAAAGAAAACAATATCTACAACGTTTGCTAAATAAGGACAATTTTCTATGAAAATAAGGATGTTTAAGATTTTAATGACTGATTATTCTTCTTAACTCTGTTCGAAGAATCAGAAGGTAGTATTTTTAAAATGGAATCAGACTACAATGTGGCCTTCTTATTATTTGAATAGAGTTAGGATGTTCAACTATTGCGTCGTTTCATTAAAATCGTTTACTATTCACGTTTTCCATGTCCATAACATTTTTCAAAATATTATATACAGTTATAAATAGTGTGTTTATTTCCAGGTAATAAGTTTTCCACTATTGAATTAGGGAATAAACCGACTGCTCGGATTAGTCATTGTCTATCAATCTTTAGTGCCTAACTTTTCGCTAATCGAATATCAAAAATATCACTAGAAGTTAGTTCAATTTTAGCAATTTTGATTCAGAGGCAAAAAAGCTTGAAATCTGAAATATACGTTTTATTTCCGTTACATTTTTTCAACGGGGCAGTATTTATTAACAGCCTTATAAAGTATTTATTTTTTCATAAATCGCCGCTCCTCTGCAAGCTATAATTTTCTAGTTTTACGAAAATGTGCTGTTCATCATTTATATTGACACATTTCGGTTAATATTTTGCTGACATTTTCCAGTTCCGATTAATCTTTCATATGTGATTCCAATTCATCAATTCAGATTATTGAAAACAAACGAAACCTAGACTAGACTTATACGAATTTTCAAACAAAAATGATTACTTTTGAATGAAATTATGGACTTTTCAACAAAAATACTTGAATTTTCAACCAGGAATATTAATTTTCTGCAGAAAGCAGAATTTTGAACAAAATACATGAATTTCCAACAAAATAGTTTAGTTTTCAATGAAAAAGATACATTTTTCAGGTAAAATCTTAATTTTCTGGCATAAAGGGGTTTAGAAAAAAATACATCAATTTTTAACTCGAGAAGACAAATTTTCAAGTTCAAGTTTCAACGAAGTAATTGAATTTTCAACTAGAAAAAGATAAATTTTCAACTAAAAATGCAATAGTAAAAGTTTGAGTTAAGGAAACTAATTTGCAACCTAACAAGAAGACGAATTTTCAAAAATATACTTAAATTTCAACAAAAGAAATGAATTTGCTACTAAAAAGTTGGAATTTTCAACCTGAAAAGATGAATTTTTGACAAAACAGGTGCATTTTCAACCAAAAAATGAGGTTTTCACTGAATTGTTGAATTCTTCAAAGCGTTAATTATTTCTAAACAAATAGTTGAATTTAATCAAAGAAATTAAATTTTAAACCAAAAATGAAATAATTACATTTTGATTTAAAAACTAATATTTTTTATGGAAAAAAGACGATGACCAGAAGAAATATTTTTACTTTTCAACAAAATAGTTTAATTTTCAATTAAAAATATGCATTTCCGTTACATCATGAAATCTTACAATTTTATGCAACACCGATGAATAATCATAATCTTGCTTATCCCACGTGATATAGGATAACGCCGCTAATTATAAACGAACACATTACCGATCTTCTCTGAATTTGAAACTAACTATGGTAAATATGCTACGGTCGGTAAGATAGAAACCAAAAGGTACTCAATGTGTTACCATGGAGGGATGAGAGCACAGAGAATGTCGGTAAGTTAACCAGGCTCGATAACACAATAGTTTAAAGCAATAACAATAACAATAGCAAAACCAAATCCAAACATATGGAGTATGAATACACTCGTGTGTGTGAATAAAATATTAACTTTAGCAATACAAATATATGTATCGTAATTGTTATAAGTGTATAACCCACTCAGTGGAAGAACCTGTATATAGTCAGACAATGCAGTAACCAACAAGCGTCTGACTATATACATAGAAATAAGGATAAGTAGCATACAGAATAACTGTTCATAAGACGACAAAAGTTAAAACGCTCGAATAAATACGAATACCGAGACTTTAAGCGAAACGAATGCATTAGTCATCTGAGTTGAAGAAACGTGCGATTTCAGAAAGTTGAAGGAACGTGCCATTTCAGAAAGTTGAAGGAACGTGCCATTTCAAAAAGTTAAAGGAACGTGCTCACAATTGTAAATCTTATCATTAGCATGGGAACGCCGAACTATATAAACTCCAGATTCATCCCTGTAAATCGTCTTTACATATCATGCAGTCATACTGTTCACTTCAATCTACGAATAACGAAATACTTCGACAAAGTCGCGTCTTCTATCTCATTGTGACCGAAGAAACGCTCTACTTAAGTCGTGCACTTTTAAAGCAGTAAACGCGTGTTCCGAACCTTGTACTGAAGTCCCTTCAGCTGAGACTTTTGGTCGTCGTAAAATTAGTTTTTCACGAATAACGTCCGCTGTGTTACACGTTCGCGACAAGATCTCAAGTGAAAAACTACTGAAAAATGCTTGTACACCTTTTCACTATTGCAAACATCCGGTAGAGTTCCGTCGCTGCTCTACGATAAACTCGGAAATCCAAACGACAAAGTAACTCACTCTCGCCCTTTCAAGCGTGGAAAGGTACATGTAAGTTTATTTTAATAATAAAATAATTGTGAAACCAACTATCTCACATTTCTTTAAATACTGAACTCTGACACAGTTCACGTGTGGCTGATAAGTGACACACTAACCCACAAATAAATAATTGGTCAGCTCTTACCAGACTGATATAATCAGCACACTTGTCTCTCTCTTTTCCTAATTTCCATACTACCTTTGCCTTTCGCTCGGGACGTGACATTTCCAGACGAAAAGTGAAATTTTAACAAAGATGTTCAACTTTTTAACAAACAAAAAAAAAAGGATTTTCAGCACTCTAGTAACATTTTTAAGCAAGTCATTTTCAACAACAAAATGAAATATTTAACCGAAAAACGACTCTTTAACAAAGATATTGAATTGACTACAAAGGAGATTGCTTTTTTACGAAATCATTGAATTTACAATAGATGATGAATGCATTTAAATCTGAGTCAAATTCATAATTTCAGATTATTTTAAATAAAATCAATGAACAATACATTATTTTTGAAAGGGATAGAGAATAATGAATTTGTAAATAAATAGTCATCACGTGTCATGAATCACACCAAAATATGCAAACTTGTTGATTATCACATAGCAAGATACATACTCTTTTCTCTCAAATGAGAGAAATCTGGTGAATACATGAAAGAAGGACCGAGACTTTCAATTCGAACGTTGAAATTTTGTATGATAGACTTTAAAATATTCTTGACCAAACGGTTATGGTTTTATACATCGAAAATGAATAAGTCAAAAATTCTAATTTTGAGTCAAACGACGACAGATAAGTGTTACAGTTTATGAGAAGAATCGTAGCTTTTTAGAAGACTAATAATAATTTTTCTCGTAACCATTTTTTATAAGCCTTAATATTTTGGTTTTTATTTTTTCTAAAATACTCCAAAAGAAATCGAAAATTCAAATTTTGAGCCAAACGATGCAAAATATGATGAAAAGTCTCAGGATGTAAGTATGGCTTTCGAAAGGTCCTAAAAATTTGTTTTTTACCGTACATAATATAGATTGATATTGAAACAGACGTATTGTTATTGTTTTGTTTTTATAATGCCAAAAATTGCCATCCTATGAACAAAAAAACAATGTTGTTATTGAACATTTCATTGCACCTTGTGTCGTTTTTTCAAAAACTAAATTTTTTATTTTCTATGTTATTATTAACGATACAAACAAAAAATACGCATCCTATCAAAAAATAATTCAGAACAAATTTGTAGCTCTTTTTTGGCTAAACATCTCTTGTCAATTAATTTTTCTCGTACCTTGTGCCATTTTTCCAAGAAATATAATTTTTTATTCTTAACGTTATTGTTAACGGTTGAAAAAAAAACAAGGCGTCTCATGAAAAAAATTATTGATGACAAATTTTCAGATCTTTTTTGGGTGAACATTTTTCGTTCATTGGTTTTTTTGCAGGTTGTGTTGTTTGTCGAACAAAAATTTTTTTATTGTTGATTTTTTTCTCATAAATAAAACCAAAACAAAGCGTTTTTAAAAAAACCGGAACCATTGCTGAAAAAATGCTGGTTAACCTCTCTTTTTGGTCCCTCAAATCGGATTAGTCTTTGAAAAGTTATTCGGTATATAAATGACGACAAGGACGATATATTTTCAGTTGAATATTATGTCTTTTTTCAATTAGAAAAAAAGATAGGTACGATGAATTAATTAAATTAAAATAAATTACTAATTCACTCAATATGAAAAATTATATAATTTCATTTTAATTTTGATTGCAAAAAAATTATGGTAATTAAGCTGTTCTATTTTTTAATTTAATTCAATCTTAAATTTCATTTCTGACTGAATATTTCAATTTTGATTCAAAATGTAAGGAGTAGCTACTTTCACTTAACTTAATCGATACATCATTTTCCAGAAGATTTTTAATAATTCACATCAATCGTGTATCCATTCTTGGAAGATTTCATAATAATTATTATCTTAGGCTGTTTCAATTCGTTATATTGACCAATTTCATCAGCAAATGGCTTCGCGACCTTAACCTTCACAATATGTTGATTCAGTACTTTAGGAGTCAACTTCATTTTCAGAGTAAGCATCTAGAATCTTTTCACTTTTCACAAATCTGAGTGTATTACGTAAAATGATGAATTAATTATTTAATTTTCAGAAACGTTTTCACGAACTTTCAAATCGTTCATTTTAAAGGAATCATTTTCATAATTCTACCACTAGCAACTTTTTACAGTCCTACTTTATTTATGTAGCCAGAAAATCGATCCAGAGAATAATTGCATTTTTAAATTTGCGTGACGGTGAGTGTGGCATTGATCAGATAAGTAGTTTTCAAGATAGGATGCATGAAAACTTGCAATAATTGTCAGTGCAATCACAATTAAAAGATTTATTTATTCACGGCAATTCATTTACTCTGTAATTCTAAAGGTATCGTTTTTGATGGAGCGGTATTCAATTGATACGAGAATCTTCATGAATACCCAGTGGGGCAAAAAACTAAGGATGTCCTAAAGACATCTTCGGGACATACCTAAGACGTCTTTCGAAACATGTCTTTAGGACATTCTAAGAATGCTCATAAGTCGTCTGATATCAGTACGAAAGATGTCCAAGGACGTTCTTGGTATGTTCGTGGATTTGTGCTCACTGAGAAATTAAAGAAAAACTTTTACACGGTGGGATTATTCTGTTGCCGATCAAATTGACATCTTCAAATTTAGTGCGGCATGAAGAATTTTTTTATGACGATAAATAACACGCAGAAAAGATATCCATCAATTTTACTGGAAATTAGGTGAAATTTAGTGAAAACTTGTTGAATAACTAAACTTCTTCTGTAATCTACTAAAAAGTCAAGTTGTCAAGATTTGTACCGAACGTCCCGTAAATTTTACAGGAGATCAGTTTTCTGAGTATAGTCGGCAAAATATGGATTCTATAATATTCTGCATTGCAATTCGATCAGTATTATTTAAATGTTGAAGATCTAAACCACTTACGGAAGGTATATTTCATCTTGAGCAATTAAATATGCCATGATATAATGTAATTCAAAGGTAAAATATTTTTATTATATACATATAGAAATTCTAATGCTTCCACAATACATTCTGATGTCATAATGCAATTAGACTCTAGAGTAAAAGTATCCTGAGATAATTGTGTAATACCAGGTGTGCATAATAGACCACAAATAGGTAAAAAGCATCAAGTATGAAGTGTCGTCCCGAAAACATCAGGAAATCAATGTATCCAGTTTTGCTCTCAAACTGGCTGCTAGGA
This sequence comes from Andricus grossulariae, assembly GCA_011634705.1. Lineage (NCBI taxonomy): Eukaryota > Metazoa > Arthropoda > Insecta > Hymenoptera > Cynipidae > Andricus > Andricus grossulariae. Next base: position 10,034 of record JAABKJ010011928.1, read on the forward strand.
TTGGGACTAGTTGATTATCCAGTTATAAATTCAAGTAATAAATTATTAATCCTTCTGAGCCTCTTGATTGCATCTTCTATCTGGGTGGCTATGTTATGTTACGATAATGTATCATGTGCTCTAAAGAAAAAACGAAATCTAGTCAAAAACTTGTACAAAATGATGAGGCATTGGACAAAATGTATTGCTTCGTCTTCGATAATTATTGGTTGCTATCATCGGAAGGTAGGTTTTTGGGGCAATCAAGACACATGGCTTACACTTTATACAATAATCCTACCTTTATTTTAAATATATCCGTTCTTTAGCCAGTAGAAATTGTATCACTTTCAAAAATATCCCTGAAACAGTAGTCATATTATAGGCTATGTCGTAATTCAGGATCGTCTCTTTTTAATTTTAAATATCGCAAATCATTATTGTTCAAGAAAATGCATTGACGTGAAAAAAGGTTGTGGGGTATGTCAGGACAGAAAAGTGTGGCGAAAAATAGTTTATGAAAAGAATGTCAGTGGACTGAATGGCGTCTGAAACATAAGACTTTGAATACTAATGGGGCTGAGTGAGTCGCGCTTACCCCGAAAGGGAAGTGGCTTGATGG
>JAABKJ010011929.1:0-10634 GCA_011634705.1 Andricus grossulariae
TATTTTTGAATTGTTTTCAATTCACTTGAAGTTTTTTCAATTCGCCTTGATTTTTTATGAATATCATAGAAATTTTCTCATTTCTTTTAAATTCCTCTAAATTAACTCCCATTTTACCGAAATCAATGGAATTTTTGTGATTTAAAAAATTTTGTCAATTTCTTTTGAATTTGTTTGAATTTAATTTTAATTGTTTTGAGGACTTATGAATTTATTCTTTATTTTTTTAAAATTAATTTCAAACTTAGTGAATTTTTAAGAATTTTTGGGATTTTCAAAATTTTTTCAATTCCTTTTGAATTCGTTTGAATTTAATTTGAATTTAATTTGAATCGTTTTGAGGCCTTAAGAATTTATTCTGAATTCGTTAACATCACCCTGGAATTCTTGTGAATTTCATCGAATTCATTTGAATTCCCTTGATTTTTTTTTAATTCATTTCAAACTTAGTGAGTTTAAAGAATTTTTGGGATTTTTTGAATTTTTTTCAATTCCTTTTGAATTCGTTTGAATTTAATTTGAATTGTTTTGAGGAATTATAAATTTATCCTGAATTCGTTAAAATAAACCGGGAATTCTCATAAATTTCATCGAATTTTTTTGAATTCCCTTGAATTTTTCTAAACTCATTTCAAACTTGGTGAATTAAAAGAATTTTGGCGTATTTTTTAATTTTTTTTAATTCGCTTGAATTGTTTTCAATTCACTTGATTTTCTGAAATTCGCCTTTAATTGTTATGAATGTCATCGAATTTTTCTCATTTCCTTTAAATTCCTCTAAATTCACTCAATTTTTACTGAAATTAATGGAATTCTTTTGAATTTAACTTAAATTGTTTTGAGGCCATATGATTTTATCAAAAATTCATTAAAATTAACTTGGAATTCATACCAATTTTGTCGATTTTTTTTTAATTTTCATGAATTTGGCTAAACTAATTTTAAAATTGACGAATTCAAGGACCTTTTGCATATTTTTGAATTGTTTTTAATGCACTTGTGTTTTTTTTATTCACTTTGAATTTTTATGAATATCATCGAATTATTCTCATTGCCTTTAAATTCCTCTAAATTCACTTCAATTTTACTGAAAACAAGGGAATTTTAGGGATTAAATTTTTTCAATTTATTTAATTGTGTTGAGGCTTTATGAATGTATTCGGAATTCGTTATAATTAACTTGGAATGCTTTGAATTCTTTTAAATTCTTTTAAATTCAAAAGAATATTAGTCACTTTTTCGGTTTAAATAGGTCCCTTTTTCAAGTAAATTAGGATGTGGCAGCTCTGAGAATAATAGATTTAAAATATATCAATTTAAATTTGTTTTATTCTGTTTATAAAAGATTTTAAATTAGAAATGTCACAAGATTAGCATTTTGTTCTTTAAATATTAGTTTTGGATGTTACATAGGGCACTATTTAATATTTAATATTAAACATAATTAATGACTTGGTCAACAGAATAACATCATTTGCTCAAATTAAAATAGTAATATTCAGGAAAAATGAAAAATTAGTCAGGGAATCTTGAAAATGAATATATATTAAACCCTCATAGATTTTTCTGATTGTCTAGCTGTAAAATTGGAAGACTTTCTAATGAAAATCATTGTTCTTTTTAACAGTTGGTGCAGCCGTTTGCGTATCCGGCCTTGGTGCGAATCCCGTGGTGAAAAACTGCGACATCTCCGACTGCGAAAATGTCGGCCTCTACGTAACCGATTACGCACAAGGTACCTACGAAGACAACGAAATTTCGCGGAACGCCCTGGCGGGAATTTGGGTGAAGAATTACGCGAATCCCATAATGCGACGGAATCACATCCACCATGGTCGAGACGTGGGAATTTTCACGTTTGACAATGGACTCGGCTATTTTGAGGCGAACGACATCCACAATAATCGAATTGCCGGATTTGAAGTTAAGGCTGGTGCCAATCCCACTGTGGTTCACTGTGAAATTCATCACGGCCAGACGGGTGGAATCTACGTGCATGAAAATGGATTAGGACAATTTATTGATAACAAGATCCACTCGAATAATTTCGCTGGTGTTTGGATCACCTCGAATTCGAATCCGACGATACGGAGGAATGAAATTTATAATGGACATCAGGGTGGCGTATACATATTTGGCGAGGGAAGAGGTGAGATTTTATTTTATTTTATTTTATTTGTTAAATATTTTTTCTGATTTTTTTTCAAGTCTCACCCCCTCGTTTTGTGTCTTTTTGTGAAACAAAAATTGCCTAATTTTTTGGGATTTTTGAAAAACTGTTTGGAGCTAGGGCACGGCCTTTAAAGTACCCGAATCGTGAAAAATTTACAATGATGATGTAAAACTAGAATGTGAGCAGTATGAAGCCTGAAATTTTTTTTTAATGATTTAATTTACCCCCAACTTTGCCAAAACTCACCCCTGAAGACACTAAAAAGTAAGTTTTAAGTTTCTTTTCTGAACTTTATGAAAGTAAAATGAAAATTTAGGTGGCAAATTATATAAACAATTTTATTATACAACTATGAAAAATAGTGCCCTTAAAATAAACATTTTTACCCTTTTCACCCTTAATAATCCATAAAAAATTACGTTTTCTTTCGTTAAAACTTTTTCTTTCAATATAAAGAAATTTATATTAAATATTTTTAATAATCAGTTTTAAAGAAAGAAAATGTAATTTTTTATAGATTATCAAGGGTGAAAAGAGGAAAAATATCTATTTTAAGCGCAATATATATCACATATTTGTATAATACAATTTTTTATATAATTTGCCACTGAAATTTTCATTTTACTGACATAAAATTCAGAAAAGATACTTAAAAATTACTTATTCAGGCTTTTTACAGCTCACATGGTACTTTTATATCATTGTTGTAAAGTTTTCACGATTATTTGTACAATTCAAGGACTTAATGAATTTTTAACACTTTGGGGTACTTTAAAGTCCTACTTCTAAAAATTTTTTTTTAATTCCAAAAAATTAGGAAATGTTTTTTTTCATCAAAAGACACTAAATGAGGGGGTGAGAAATTGAAAAAAAACGATTTGTTTCTTTTACCACCCTATGAAACACTCGCGATTGAATTCAGAGCTAGTTTTCCCACTCTCGGGCAATTAAGTAGGTCGGGTGGACATTTAGAGAGGTTCTCTATTCTTGAAACAGCAGCATCAACGAGATCGTTTCACACTATAAAGAGATTAGCACTCAGAGTAATTTTTCTTTCCATTTTAACTATATTTTAACTACAAATCCCTTGTTTGACGTAGGAAATATCTGAAAACATGATCAGACCAATTAAAATTGGAATATTGCAGATCCCGAAATCCCATCGTATTACGATGGTGACACTGGAGACAGAAATATTAGTCTTGGTCGGCTTATGGAATCGGGAATGATCGTTCCTTTGGAATTCATCCCATAACAGGGGGATATGTCGGACGCTGGTCCCGGGTCAAATATTAACGTCGAGTCCGATAATTGCGAAGTAGATTGTAGAAGGGTGCGGTACCGCCCGATCCGCGATAGCATCTCGCCCTCTCCATAAATATGTCGCAGTGAGCTTAACCCCCTTGCCTATCTACGAGGACCGAAGTAGGGGAGGCATTAATGTCAAACCGGTATGGGAGTTATGGCTCCCCCGTCAATTCCCAATGAATTCAACGTTTTCGGCAGGGAATCGATACCTTTGGATGATCCTCCTCCCCAACGTCACCCCACTCTTATCTTCTTTCTTCTTCCGTACTCTACCTTGAAAGTCAGAAATATTTACTTTCATAAGGGGAAAGTTCGACTCAGTTTCAAGGGGAGGGGTAAGAGTTCTTGTGACGATTTGTGACGATTAGGGGAGAAAGGTGATGCAGAATTTGACATCAGACATGGAAGACATATGTGTGAATAAAATGAAAATTAGGGATTTTGTTTTCAAGTAGAGGAACTAAATACAGACTTCACCCTCTTTCCCATATTTTCCTCTTTACCCCTTTTTGTTGATTTGTTCGCTTGAATGCAAACTGAATCATTAGAACACAATAAGAAAATCCAACCATTTTTATCTAAATTGTATATTATGCACCTAGGGGGAGAAAAAGTGCCTGTCCCCCTTGGCGCATATGATATTTTTTATAACTAAATGATTGGAGACATTTTTCGGAATACAGTAATGATTTCACGTCATATTAGATTTTGAATAAAGAAGCATGAAATTTATGTTAACTTATTCCAAATTATCAACAATTCAGTAAAAAATTCCTGTATTCAATATAAATATGTCTCTAAATTTGTGGACATTTATGGAAATTTTGGTCATTAATGGTAATTTGGCCGGTAAATATGGTAACTTACCATAAATTACCCTGAATTCATTTTTAGAAATGTCCGGAAATTTATGAAATTTTTTGGTAATTTATGGTAAATTCACCGGTAAATACAGTAATTTACAATAAATTACCCAATATTCATTTTTAAAAATTTCCATAAATTTCCGGATATTAATTAAAATTTTCGGTCATTTATGGTTATTTTACAGGAAAATATGGCAACTTACCATAAATTATCAAAAATTAATTTTTTTACAATTTCCGGAAATGTATGAAAATTTTCAGTCATTTATGGTAATATTACCGGTAAATATGATGACTTACCATAAATTACCCAAAATTAATTTTCAGCCAATTCCATATCTTTCCGGAAATGTATGCAAATATTCAGAAATTTTTGGTAATTTTACCGGTAAATATAGTAATTTACCATAAATTACCCAATATTCATTTTTAGATATTTCCATGAATTTCCGGAAATTTAAGAAAATTGTCGGTAAATCACGGTAATTTTATCGGTAAACATAGTAACTTATCATAAATTACTCAATATTCATTTTTAAAAATGTGAATGAATTTCTGGAAATTTATGAAAATTTTCGGTCATTTATGGTAATTTTCCAGCTAGAAATGGTAAATTACCATTAATTATCTGAAATTCATTTTGAAAAATGTCCATACATTTCCGGAAATTAATGAAAATTTTTGGTTATTTATAGTCATCTTTCCAGTAAATATGGTAGCTTACCATAAATAACAACATTTGCCTTTTTAAAAATTTACATTAATTGCCGGAAATTTATGAAACTTTTAGGTATTTTTCGGTAATTTGACCAGTTATATGTGGTAACTTTCCATAAATAACAGCAAAATTCTATAATCTGCAACCAAAATTTCCTCACAGTTTTTATGTTGAGTGGACTGATTATTGTAAAATGCGAGCTCATAGATGTATAATTTTCATTATTCACATCTGACGTCACTTTTCAGTCCCTAAGGACTGAAAAGTACTTTTTCCCCCTAGGGACTGAAAAGTGACGTCCGAGGTGAATAATGAAAATTATACATTCATGAGCTCGCATTTTACAATTATCAGTCCACTCACCGTGAAAACTGTAAGGAAATTTTGGTTGCAGATAATAGAACTTTGCGGTTATTTATGGAAACGACCATATACAAATGATCAAATTACCGTGAATTACCAAAAAATTTCATAAATTTCCGGAAATTTATAGAACATTATGGAAATTGTTACATATGACTTTTGGGTAATTTATGGTAATTTACCATATTCACCTGTAAAATTACAATTAATGACCGAAAATTTTCATGATTTTCCGGAAATTTATGAAAATGGTTAAGAATGAGTATTGGATAACTTACAGTAAGTTACCATATTTACAGGTAAAAGTGCCATAAATGGCCGAAAATTTTCATAAATTTCCGGATATTTAAAAAAATGAAGTTGAGATAATTTATGGTAAGTTACCATATATACATGTAAAATTACCATAAATGACGGGAAATTTGCATGAATTTCCGGAAATTTAGAGAAATTTTTAAAAATGAATATTGGGTAATTTATAGTATGTTAGCATATTTACAGGTCAAATTACCATAAATGACCGAAAATTTTCAAAACTTTCCGGAAATGTTTAAAAATGAATATTGGGTAATTTGTGGTAAGTTACTATATTTACCGGTAAAATTACCATAAATAACCGACAATTCTTATAAATTTTCGGATATTTATGGAAATATAAAAAAATTCATTTCAAATAATTTATGGTAAGTTACTATATTTACCGGCAAGATTACTATCAATACCCGGAAATTTTCATAAATTTTCGGAAATTTATGGTAATTTAAAAAAATGAATTTTAGATAATTTATGGTAAGTTACCATATTTACCTGTAAGATTACCATGAATGACCGAAAATTTTCACAAATTTCCGGAAATATATTGAAATGTTTAAAAATGAATATTGGGTAATTTATGGTATGTTAGCATATTTACAGATAAGATTACCATAAATGAACGAGAATTTATGGAAATTTGAAAAAATTATTATTGGGTAATTTATGGTAAGTTACTATATTTACCGGTAAAATTACCATGAATAACCGAAAATTGTCATAAATTGCAGGATATTAAAAAAAATGAAGTTTAGATCATTTATGGTAAGTTACCATATATGCCTGTCAAATTACCATAAATGACGGAAAATTCTCATGAATTTCCGGAAATTTATAAAAATGAATATTGGGTAATTTATGGTAAGTTACTATATTTACCGGTAAAATTACCATGAATAACCGAAAATTTCCATAATTTTTCCGAAATTTATGGAAATATAACAGAATTAATTTTAGATTATTTATGGTAAGTTACTATATTTACCGGTAAAATTACCATGAAAGACCGGAAATTTTCATAAATTTCAGGATATTTAACAAAATGTATTTTAGATAATTTATGGTAAGTTACCATATATACCTGTCAAATTACCGTAAATAACGGAACATTTTCATGAATTTCCGGAAATTTATAAAAATGAATATTGGGTAATTTATGGTAAGTTAATATATTTACCGGTGAAACTACCATAAATAACCAAAAATTTTCATAAATGTTCGGAAATTTATGGAAATATAAAAAAATCAGTCTTAGATAATTTATGGCAAGTTACTATATTTACCGGTAAAACTACTATCAATAAACGCAAATTTTCACAATTGACCAATAATTTGCATAAATTTCCGGAAATATATTGAAATGTTTAAGAATGAATATTGGGTAATTTATAGTAAGTTACCATATTTACCTGTAGAATAACCATAAATGACTGAAAATGTTAATAAATTTCCGGATATTTGAAAAAATGAATTTTAGATAATTTATGGCAAGTTACCATATATACCTGTAAAATTACCATAAATGACGAAAAATTGTCATAAATTTCCGGACATTCATGGAAATGTTTAGAAATGAATATTACGTAATTTATGGTATATTAGCATATTTACAGTTCAAATGACCATAAATGACCGAAAATTTTCATAAATTTCCCAAAATTTATGAAAATTTTTTAAAATAAATATTGGGCAATTTATGGTAATTTACTATATTTACCGGTGAAATTATCATAAATAACCGAAATTTTTTATAAATTTTCGGAACTTTACCGAAATATAAAAAATAATTTTATATAATTTATGGTAAGTTACTATATTTACCGTAAAAATTACTATCAATAACCGAAAATTTTCATAAATTTTTGGAAATTCATGGTAATTTAAAAAAATTAATTTTAGATAATTTATGGTAAGTTACCATATTTACCTGTAAAAATACCATTATTGACCGAAAATTTTCATAAATTTCCACAAATATATTGAAATGTTTAAACATGAATATTCGGTAATTCATGATAAGTTACCATATTTACCTGTAAAATTACCGTAAATGACCAAAAATTTTCATAAATTTCCGGAAATATATTGAAATGTTTAAAAATGAATATTGGGTAATTTATGGTATGTTAGCATATTTACAGGCAAGATTACCATAAATGACCGAAAATTTTCATGAATTTCCGAAAATTTATGGAAACTTTTACAAATTATTATTGGGTAATTTATGGTAAGTTACTATATTTGCCGGTAAAATTACCATGAATAGCCGAAAATTTTCATAAATTTTCGGAAAGTAATTTTTCAATTGAATCCGGCAATTTTTTCATTGAATTTTTGATAATTTGGAATAAGCTAACATAAATTTCATGCTTTTACATTAAAAGTCTAATATGGACCGAATTCATGACTGTATTTCGAAAAATGTCTAAAATAATCCATTTGTTATAAAAAATATCGTGCATAATATATTATTGATTAACAAATTTTATAAAAATTTATTTTGGTGAAAAATTAGTTTTCTATCTATTTCATTATTGGTTGAGAATTGATCTTTGAAGTTTTGACTATTTTTTTTTTATTTATTGAATTATTTATTTATTGAATTCTATTTATTCCATTTTATTGAAATTCAACTACTTGGTTGAAAATTAAACAACTCTGCTAAAATTCATTTAATTAGTTTAAAGATTCATCTCTTTTGTTAAGAATCAACCTATCTTCTTAAACATTATAATTTTTGTTGAAAATTAATCTATTGTCCTACAATATTGTCTTTTTTGGAAATAGCAAAAAAAATCTTCTAAAATCAAAGTTCAACCACTTGATTGAACATCGTACTACTTTGTTTGAAAAATTAATCTCATTTGCTAGAGATTCATCCCTTTAGTTGAAAATTTAATTATATGGTTAAAAATTCTTTTTTGTTAAAAATATAACTATTTCGTTGCACTATCGTCTTTTTGGTAAAAAATTAATCTTCTTGATTAGAAATACAAATTCTTGCTTGAGATTTGAACTACTTTTTTGAAAATTAATTTTATGAGATTGAAATTCACCTCTTTGGACAAAAATGTAACAATTTTGTTTGAAATGTTTTTTTTTTGGGTCAATAGTTCATAAATTTAGTTGAAAATTTCTTTTTTTCTGAGTAGAAAATTAACCTTCTTGATTGAAAATTAAACTACTTGGTTGAAAGTTAAACAACTTTGTTAAAAATTCATTTTGTTAGTTTGAGATTTATATGTTTGGTCAATAATTAAACTATTTTGTTGAAAATTCTTTTTTTTTTTTTGGTAAAAAATTTAACTACTCAGTTGAAAATTCCTTGTCTTAAAGCTGAACTATTTGGTTGAAAGTTGAATTACTTTGTTAAGAAATAATTTTATTATTTGGAGATTCATTTCTTTGATTATTTTTTTGAAAATTTTGTTCGTTTGTTGAAAATGGATTTTTTGTTCAAAATTCATCGTTTTAATTTTTCATGATTGGAAATTCAACCACGTGGCTAAACTACTTTGTTCAAAATTTATTTTATTAGTTCAAGATTTAACTATTATTTTGCAACTTCATTCTTTTTTGGCATTCAATAAATATTTTAACTAAAAATCAAATATTATATTGTTGGTTGTAAATTGGCCCTTTTTTGTTCTAAATTCAACAATTTAGTTGAAAATTTATCAATTTTTTGTAAATTCCACTTTTTTCGTATAAAATCAATCTTCTTCTTTAAAAATTTCACTGCTTCGTTAAAAGCTGAAATACTTTGATGAAAATTCATTTGATTAGTTGAAAAACTGTCTCTTTGGTAACAAATGTAAATATTTAAATTATTTTTTTTTTAATCAAATTTTTTTTAACTACAAATTTAACTTTTCCATTCTTGGTTGAAAAATGAATATATTTTTTTGTCAATTCGTCTTTTTTGAAAGAATGAAAGAAAAAATCTTCTGGATTGAAAATTAAACTATTTGTTCAAAATTTATTTTGTAACTTGAAAATTTGACTTTTCAACTTTAAATTAATTTTTGTTTGAAAATCAATTTTTTAAACTGCAAATTTAACGATTACATTTTTTGTATAAAATTGATCGTTTTTAGATTAAAATTAAGCTATTTGCTTAAAAATGCAACAGTTTTTGGTTGCAGTTTGATATTTTGCGTTAAAAAATTCGACAATTGGGATGGAAATTCATCTTCATAGGTTGAAAATTTTACTTTTTGGTTGAAAAATCAACTATTTTGTTAAAAATCCATATCTTTTGCTTGAAAAATTAACTATTTTGTTGCAAATGCAAAAATTTGGTTACTTATTATATCTGTTCAAAAATTTAACTATTTGGTTGAAAAATTATATTAATAGTTCAAAAATTCTACTATGTGGTTAAATATTCCACTGTTTTGTTGAAATTTCAATTATTTTGTTAAAAATGCAACATTTTGTTAGAAAGCAATTTATTATGTTCAAAAATTCAACTACTTTTTTTTCTTCAAATTCGTCTTCTTGAATTGAAAATTCATCTTCTTTGGCCATGTGACGAGTGGGTCAGTGATCGGCTTCCTACCTTACCGACACTTTTTTTATTTGTAAACTTATTTCCACACGAATAGCCACGTCAAGTTGAAAATTTGGGATAATAAATAAGAAGCATCAAGAAACGCGGCTCTGATTCTACATTTGTATAATTATGAAGAAAGCAAAAAAAAGTTATTCACAAAAAAACTTTTTCCATAATTATAAAAATTAAGGAACAGAGCCGCGTGTCTTAGTGTTATTTATTTATTATCTTAAATTTTCAACTCTATGTGGCTATTTGTGTAAAAATAAGTTTACAAATAAAAAAAGTGTCGGTAAGGTAGGAAGCCGGTCACGCGACCCACTCGTCACATGGCCTTAA
>JAABKJ010011930.1:0-10633 GCA_011634705.1 Andricus grossulariae
ACAAAATAAAAATTATAATAAATGATTGTTCGGCAACTTGATTTTCGGTCAAATGAAACTTAGGTAATATGGAATTTATGGTATATTCATACGCCTCTAATTAATAAATCTAGAAAAATATATGAAAATGTAAATTTACGTACTTGTCCAGTGGAAAATAGCTAGATCAGTTACCGTCATAGAGTAGAGTCCAGAGTTCGTAGGCACAGAATTTGGAAAAGAAGTAACCCTTCCTTTCAACAAGAAAAAATTTAAAGCTGTCCTGAAAATGAGGAGCGGTAATTAAAATTTATGTTTTAAACTGAAAACACGACTATCCAATTTGTCGCTCGAAATTTATCTTTTTTACTTGAAATCTTAACTATTTTGATAAAAAAATCATCTAATTCGTTGAAAATTAACTTTCTTGTCAAAAATTTATCTTTTTGGGCTGAAAATCTGTTAATTTATGGATTAAAACATTGTGTGAATTTACCTTTTTTCGTTAAAATATCAATTCATCCATATTTCAGGGAGAATTTATGCTTCTTGGTTAATGTTATAACTTTATTTGGAAATTTAACTGTTTAGTTGAGAATTAATTTTTTGTTCAACATTTTTATTTGCAGGTTAAAAATTCATCGTTTTGGCTCAAAACTTCAACAATTTGGTTGATTTTTTCATTTCTTTAAGGGCATGTGATACTTAGAAAATTATCGATTTTAGCAGTGTTAGGTTCCCCCGGCTTTTCACCTACAATAATAAAGATTCTGCCTTTAAAATTTGGGGAATGATAGCGAACATGAACTGATCAAACAATTGTTAATGGTCAACAATTTGTGTTATTCCTTTCAATCATAAAAAGTCAGTATTTTTTTGGATTCTTCTGCTTAGGATGGCAGCAGCGAGGTTAAATATGGATAAAGGTTTGTAATTTAATTTTCAACTTTTCCCCTTCTCATTGCTTGATTTCAATTAGCGTTACCGAAGCTAGATAAAAAGCTTTGCAATTTTTATTAATGCTTGTCCCACTTTTTTCCTCAGAATTGCACCAGCGGGGTAAAGCTTTCTATAAATTTCCTTTAAAATTGTAATTGATAACCTTAACTTTGAAAGTCATACGCGAAGTTGCATGGCCGACAATTTGAAAGAGTAAAGAGTATCAAATGGAGTGGAAACTCCCTAAAAAATACAAAGTTACAGTTTCCAACGCTAACTACCACCATTTAATTTTCTTCCTAATGTTGGTTCTTCGCAGATGGGTGTTAGTAAGGCCAAAGTTGATAAAACTTTGGTCTCTAATAAGAATGTGTAACAGTGATTCTCGCGAAAGAATTATTGTGGTCGTTTTTTATTCACATTTGGATAATAAATTTTTCACTGACAATTTGTAATCTGCATCTAAAAATTGATAAGAAATGGCCTGAATAATATAGGTGACAGGCAAAAAAGTAATTTTTGCAGAATATTGTTATTAAGATTGTGAAAAGTGATATTGGATAAGGTCGGCCTTGTGGTTCGGTTTTTGAAGCCGGCTGCAAAATATTATTATTATTTAACCATGAAATATTGATTTAAACCAATTTTAGTGCGCTTAAAAATAGGCTCATTTTTAAGAAATGATTAAAACAGAGAATTAATCATGTTTTTGTCATGGTGGAACTCCCTATTGTTATTTTTAGGTATGATTAACCATGGAAAGCGTCGAATTTGGTGTTAGAATGTTCATCAAAAGCTTAGCATGGGACGTGGCTACGAGCAATGATTAAGCCACGCCAACGATCCATGCATGTCCCACCCTTGAAAATTCTTGAACCATTTTTGACCTATTGTTGACCTATGCTTGAGCAAGGTAACTTTTTTGCACGCGGGACGTTACTGGAAGCAGAATATACAACCGCAGTGCTAAGAACCTGAAAGCACTGATCATAAGTGAATAAGAATACAGTAAAAGTGCATTTATACCTTACAAAAAAACCTTCGGAAAATACAGCACAAAAAGGAAAACTAAAAAGGAATTGGAACAATTTCTTACTGAAAGATATTTATTGATAAATTTCAATAAGAGTCACAAGAAATGTATGTAGAGGAACCATTTTCAAACACATGAAGTACATAATTTTTTTCGGTGCACGCAAATGTATCACTTTAATTACAATTATGTGCAAAGGTACATGAGGCTACATATGCATGTAATAATTTTATGGCAATATTCATAAAAAATTATGGTAATCGTAATAATGTTATGTAATGTAATGGCGATGAATCAATTACCGCTTCTCTTTTCTGATCTACCTATATAGTTACAAACTCAGGCAAGCCACCTTTTCCTGTCTAAAATTCCATTGCAAGAACGACAACGTTTTCGAAGAGGATGGGTAGTCTCCATACTCATAGGCTTTCGCCGCCGCTTGCGCGACTGTCCGTTAGAAGTTTGGGAAACAATTTATTTATCACTCACATTAATGTAAGAATATACATTTTTTGTTGTTAAAAATGTTTTCCTCATTTCTTTGATTGTCCATTTTACACTAAAAAAAAAGTACAATTTACCGCCTTCCTCTCTGAAAACCCAAATAATTCATAATTATTCGCTTAAATAACTAAATAAAATTAGTGCAGAGCGATTTTTGTTTAAGTTTTCATTACAAACATTCAGCTGCGCAATGCAAAAGTTTTCCCTCAAATCGGTGGAAAGCCCCCGGGTTGAAAGATTTTTCATTTTTAACGTCTAACCGCGTAAACTGCGCTCTTCAGTTTTAGTTTGGAAAATTTGAGAATAAACGGTCGCTTCACGGCCGACCCTTTTGGAAATGCATCGACAGACTGAAAATCAAACTTCAGAACGACTCGAGCCCTCATCGAGTATACGTCGCGATTTTCTCAGCTTCGCAGCCTCGTTCGAGCAACGCTTCGGGTGCAAGCTTGTAACCCTGTCATTGAGCCTCGCTCTGAGACGTAGGAGTTTACTTCCTTTAATAAACAGTTTTCTTTGTTGAACTCTAGAAACCATTTTCTTTTTCTCTTCGTATAAGAACAAATTTCCCTTGGTCCGGCATCCCCACAGTATCTTGTGTCGAAGCGACGGCGGCAGTCATATGAGTCAAAATAGTCTTCTTTCCGCCCTCGATACACAATGTACTATTCTGGATAGTTGCTTCATTGATTCTAGGTATTTTGTTTTGAATCCAAGTATTTTTCGAAAACCGGTACTCTTCTAAAAAAATGTCAATTTTTGTTATTAAAAGAAAAAAAAAAGAAAAAACTTTTTTCAAAATCGGCCCTGACCGATTGATACGGAATTTTATTAGCTTGATTTATACAGGAAACGTTCAAATCGGTTCACAAACAGCTTCTGAATATCAATTTGAACAGAGATATATTTTTGCCCCACTGTGCGACGGACCATAGAATGGCACACAATGTCGAATTTTGCAAAATAAAGAAGAAACTCCGTCTTTGTCTTCATAACTGGCTCTAAATGCGCATATTTGTGTGCCTTGGAAGTCTACTGAGCATCCGCAAATATCGTAGAACTGTACTGCGCAGCCGCATGTGCTGAAAACCTCTACTTTATAGTCATAGTATAACGGAACTGTACTGCACACCCTTATGACCCGTATAAGTCCACTGAGCATCCGTTAGTTTCATAGAACTCCACTGCGCAGATGCATGTGCCGAAAAACTCTATTGCGCATCATCAGTGCCACATACCTGTAATGTGCACCTTTATTTATCTCACAAGTCTACTGCGCACCCTCAAGTGCCGTAGAAGTGCACTGCGCAGCTGCATGGGTTTAGGAACTTCACTGAGCAGCCCGAGTGATACAGAACTGTACTTCGGATCCTTATGTACCTCATAAATCTTCTGCGTATCCGAAAGTGCTGCAGAACTCCACTGCGCAGCCGTATGTGCTAAAACACTCTACTGCGCAGTTATAGTATCATGAACCTGTAATGTGCACCCATATGTGCCTTATAAGTCTACTAAGCATCTGCAAATGTCGTAAAACTGTGCTGCGCAGACGAATGTGCTGAAAAACTTTAATGCGCAGCCTCAGTACCACGGGCCTGTATTATGCACCCGCATGTGCTTCATAAGTCTACTGCGTATCCTTAAGTGTCGTGCAACCCTCGTTATCTTATAACTCCATAGCGCAACCCTATATAATGTAGAAGATTTCAGCGCAACCCTACTTTCTACATAAGTGTACTGCGCAATAGAATGCACCATAGAAGTTGACTGTGCACCAATAAGTGTCGTACAACATCACTACGCATAACTGTACTGCGCAACCCTGTGCAACAAGGAACGGATATCTATGTTTCACGGAAGACTAATGCCCACCTCCAAGTATTGTGCAACTTCACTGCCCAGCTCTACTTACTGTGTAAGTCTTCTTCGTAGCCTTATGCACCTCACAGCTGTACTGCGCACCCGCGTGTGCTATGTATTCTATTATGCATTCCCAATTGTCGTAGAACTGCATTTCGCAGCCCTACACACTGCAGAAATCTACTGCGCAGCCCTATGTATCACATGGTTGTACTGCGCAGTTTCAAGCATAGCAAAAGCCTCCAGCGTAGCCTCATGTACTATATAAATGTACTGCGCAGACCATTCACTGCTGAACTCTACAGCGCAGTCCACCACCCCCATCCTACCTCTTCACTCCTCGCGTCCAACTAACTTAGAAGTAATTGAAATTACTTTGGCTGTGTAATTGAATTAAATTAGTAATTTAATCTCGTGTATCTGGCAGAAAATACGAATCACATAGGAGTAATTTATAATTTGGCTCAATAACATTGGATAATTCACAAAATCTTTCAATGTAATTCAAATACAAATTTAAATACATGTAATTTCTTCGCAAAATACTCAAATTACATTTTTCGCCAATTAATGCCCAGTTCTGATAGAAGTTAGAATTTACTTCAATTAGAATGTTTTTTACAAAAATAAAGGGTTTGATCTAAATTATAATGAATATTGTGTTCTCATTGTAATTTTACACCTTAATTTTAAAAAGTATATGCATGAGATCTTTTATATATTGCACAGAATAAATGATTCTTAATATATACGAATAAACTTTATTCTAAAGAATCTGAACGTTAAATGCTTAATCTTTAGCATCTTTATTGGAAAAACTATCGTCGTTAAATGTTTTCTTTACGGCATTTTTCGTATTTATTGAGAAAAAATATTCATTAAAGAAGCCTTTTCCTTTAAGGTGTACAATTTGTAGTGTAATTTAGCTGAAACCCTGTATTTTTGTACAACAAATTTGCAATTAAAAAAATTTCTAGCTTCTATACATAACCGTGACTATCTAGCTAAAAGCCGCCACTGAGTTTTGTGCTCGCCGTACATCTCGAGACAATAAAATGCATTTAGTTCATTAACACTTTACTCAATTGAAGTACAACTTTACAGAAAACTTCTAAAGATTCTAATGAATATTTCATTAGCTGAAAGTTTTTGATTGCTTAAATTTAAGTTCATAGACTTTCCGATTTAAAATATTGGAACTTTTCCCAATATACTGTAACACAGAACGAGTTAAGTGAAAAAATACCGAGTTTTTTTCATTTTGGTACATTCACGTTTATTGAAATTATTTCGAAAACGAAGAAAGCTAAAAAAATTTCAGGATGGAAAAAGATTCACAATCATCTTTCTGATAAAAATGTTTTGTTTGAAAAATTAAAATTGAAAACTGATTTAAAAATGCCAAAATGCCCTCCCACCACAAGCAATCATATTTTATGTACCCTTCTAAACTAAACAAGAAAATTGTTTCGAATTTTACGCGGAATCTGAATTTACTGAAATCGCAATACATTCATGTTCCAATGCCATACCGAAGAGTATGTTCCAGCGAACATCGTTTACGCATTTACGGTTCTGGCATTGAAACAAATTTATTTTCGTGTGCATATCTACTTACTAACAGTTACTTTTTCAGTGTACAAAAACTTAATGTACCGCTGGTTTTCTTACAATCGTAGAAGCAGCGCACGAGTACGAGCAAAAATTCAATGTAGCAACTAGTAGTGGCCATCGTAATAGACCCACACAGCCCGAATATATTAAAGCTTTTGAAGGAGGCTACATTACTGTAAAAATTCGAGGTGAAAATGTGCGCTATGGCACCCTACGTGATGTCGCTTTTCGAGGTCTTGAACATAATCACTTTTATCTACGATTTGCGAATGGTAATAATTTACTTGCGGTTCTCAAACCTCTCTCTGATGCAAGTTATAATGAAACTTACTCGGATCACCGCTGTTTTATACAAACAGGACATGACTCTTTCTTCGCAGCAAGTCTCGTGCTTAAGGAGGACGTAGCTGAAATACCTACAATCGTAAGCGCTCTGTTAGGCCTGGTTAATAATTCATCACTCATTACTCACACACCACAATACATTACATTTTTTGGAGTTATAAGTCCATATATCGGTTATCCTCCTACCTGGGCAATACGTGGAAGACATTAGTTTGTTCTTATTAGTCTACTATCTTCTACATAGATGATCTGGCGACCCTCGTATCAAGGCAGCATGAGGGCATCTTAGTGGCACTCATGTAGTCAGCGCTTAACATAATAGAGCAATGGTGCAAGGACTGTTGTTTGTCCCTTAATCTTAGAACATTAGAAATCTTAGATTCTACAGTACATAAGTAGAATTTTCAAATTCAGTAAAGTATATAAAAGTAATATTTAACCCTAAATTAACCTGGAAACTCCATGTTGACGCAATCGTAAAGAAAGCTAAAATGGCTTTTCGGGCCTGTAGGTACACAATCACAACAATGATTCCAGTGAACCAGCTATCATCTTAGATTCCAATAATCTAATCCATTAAATTGTATAGTCCTAGATTAAGTTTTAGACTAATACAGTTAGTAATTAAATATAAATATTATTATCACATAGATATTTGATATTTCTGGCTTCTAACTACAACACCTTGAATATTTAGGATTAATATTAATTGTGGTGGTTAACTCTTTACATATTTTGATTCGTCACTCCATACTGTTAATAATATAACATGTTATTGTTATTTGATTTTTTAAGTAAACGCAGTTAGTTTGCTGAGAAATTAATTTATTAGGAACTCGTTTGTCAAGTGTGTTTACAAAATAAACTGATCTATAGAAAGGTATATTATAAAGTTTGAACAATTTGTACTTTAAATTGTGTTTATTTGATAAAGTTACATATATATATATATATATATAAAATTTAAATTGGATTTCAGGGAACTTATTAATAATTATAATTGCATTTAATCATACACATACACACACACATACACGTGTTTTAACAATAAACAGAAAAGTGTCATTTCTTTTTCATTTATTAATTAAAATTTTACAAATATTAAAATCTGTTTTAGAATCACATAATAACAAGTGCACTTAACTCTCTATATACCCCCCCTCCCCTTTATGATATTCCTATAAATGATGGCCTTCTCAGTTTCGTGATGAGAGGAGCCGCGGGGCCGAAACAGAGGATGTGCTCAGTCGTGCGTGACAAACAGTTCGAAGGTACCACTCTCAGTGCATTAGTTGCATCAGGTTGAGTCATGCGTCCAGATCCAGCAGAAATGATTAACACAGCCCTGCCTGTGTATGTTTGGATTTCACCGATTTAGGATCAAGGCCATAGCAAGCCATGTCCGAAACCGGTCTTATATCGAGAGTTTAGTGTAAGAACAACTCCACAGATATTGATTTCTGATGTTAGATATTTCCGATTACTAGTCAAATAATTTTCTCAAGAAACGATAAACAATCTGCTTTGGTCCGGATTTGAGCCGGGAACGCCACTATTCACGAGTGGTGCTTAAGTTATTTAATTGCAGACAAATTACGTTGTTTGATTCTTGAATTAATATTCACGACTAGCTTATGGTTATTGATGGGCTACAGTCACTAGACTTGATCCTCGACTCAATCTCAAGCTTAATCTTAATCTTTAAAAAAATCGTTTTTATGTTCTATTTCTTGAAAAAGAAGATTTTCAAGACTAACAATAAACTGTATGTTAATGTAGTGATAATGCAGAAATTTTAATGCTAAAAAGCGTGATAAGCTTATGGGAAAATATTACAATAAAATCTCTCTGATTTTGAAAAAATATCATGATAACATTTTGTTTTTACAGATGAAGCATTTTTTTTGTTTATTCACAATCTGAAAATGATTTTTTAATTGGAAAATATTTACCAATCCTAGAAAGATTTCTTGTTATTTGAAGTTTATCCCTGACATGTTCTGCGCGGTCACTTTTTCTACGGTCTGTCGCTCGAACCCTTTCCACTGCTGATAGAAAGCAAAAGTAGGGTTACTGTAGTGGACTGTTTGGACTTTTTAGTGGTGGTCGACTTGATGAATCTTGGAGTTCAACGCGTCGTAAAACAGCCAAATTAATACACAAGTCTAATTCGTACCTCGCTTGCGACGAATTTTAAATTCTAAAGTCAAAATTCATATTCCAATACAAATTTTTTTTAATTCCAAAAAGTAACTATATCACAGTGTCAAGTATCTTCTAATTTTCGAATGATTATGAAGTGAATTAGGTATATTCACTTCAACCACTAGCTAACTTCACTTCGTTGATTGCTGAGGGGAAAACAAGGGACCAAATGCATGCGACAGAACATTATTTTTGTAACATCTTCGAAATGAGTAATAATTATTATCATTTTATTATGCCATTAAATAGTTCCTAAAAAATAAAAACTATTTTTCCAATAGACTTATATAAAAAAAAATTAGTTTTTACGAAGATATTAGCGAAATAGGGCAAAAATGGATCGAATCTCATGCATTTGGTCCATCGTTTTCTCCTCAGCATTCAACGAAGTGAAGTTAGCTGGCGGTTGAAGTGAAAATACCTAATAAGTGATTTTGCAAACTCGATTGTCTTTTGGTATTGTGGAAAGTGACGATTCGGATTTACATGTCTTATACATCCAGTTGCGTCGGAATCGATCATTCCGAGCCCAGGAACAAAAAATGTTCAAAATGATACCGAAATCAATATCATTTCGATATGGGACAAAAATGATACCGAAATCAAAAGCATTTTGATTGGCCGGAATGAATGATCGATTTTTCAGATCATAATGATCTGATTCGGGATCATGTATCAAGTCAACTTCAATTTGGCCGGCGTTCTTGGAGTACTGTAGCTCATATGCTATCATTTTATGGTTCCTGATCGTGCAGTAAAGTGACCAAATTTGAAACGCTCAAATGCAGGACGCTGAGAGTAGGATTAGGGAGGGGAGGTCAGATTCAATATCTTTACGCTAAGAAAGTCTTGAGCCAGGAAACAAATTTATTCAAATATATTATATCAGACGTAATGTTGAAATCATGCATTTGATTGGTCAAGAACCTAGAGAGGAGCTCAGAAGCGTCAAAGTAGAAAAAACACCTGTTGCGGGACGTTTTGAAAAAAAACGTATTTTACAGGACGTTTTGCAGGACATTTACCTTCGCAGGACACATTGTTAAAATACGGGACTGTCCTGCGAAATACAGGACGAATGGTCACTTTATCGTGCAGTATAATTGAACTGTTAAAAAATCAACGGAATCTGGTATTAAAATATATCACCTGTTAAGTGTAGTTGTAACTTGTGTTGGGTTAGATGCAATTTTTAGGTTATGTCGTTATAACATCTACGCCAAATATTGGCGGCCATTTTGTTTAGTCTGAAAAATGACTGAAATCAGATCAAAATAATCCGAATGGACAGCTCATTATGGTCTCGAGAGTCAAATGATCGTTGGAGCAAAATTCTCTGCTACCCCTGGCGGATCGCCGAACGCAAGCATTATGCTACAGCGTAGTGCTAAAGTAATGCTGAACTAATACGGCATTATAATTATTAAAAGAAGCAAAATAAATATGCAAACTGTTGCAATTATAACAATACGTTAAAATGTACGTTAAATGGTCATGCCGTAATTGCAACAAGTTGCTTCTTCAGCGTTAAAAAATAAAAAAAAAAACAAAGTGGCTATCATTGAAGTCGGGCCCCTGCATGCTGGCAACCCGCTTGAAGCCGTCGTTACCAGACTGCAATGACAGCCACATTATTTTTTCATTTTTTAACGCTGAGAAAGAAACTTGCTGCAATTAAGACATGACCACTTAATGTAAATTTTAACGTATTAATATAATTGCAACAGTTTATATATTTATTTTGTTTCTTTTATTAATGATAATGCCATATTACTTTAGCATTACGCTGTAGCGTAATGCTAGCGTTCGGCCGGTCCGTCAGGGACAAAAATTATCCTTTTTACATTCTCATCATAATGAGAAGGTATTGATTTTATGTGAAAAATGAATTTCGTGGATTCCATCAAATGTCGACGTTCGGAGACCCCCGGAGTCAGAAAAAATAGTTTTTAGTCGGTGTCTGTCTGTCTGTCGTCGTCGTTTGTATATCGGATAACTTTTGAAAGACTATGTGGATTGGACTGTGTTTTTGCACACAGTTTCAAGGACCAAAAAGAAAGATCGAGTTCGTGAATCAGCATATGCATGATCTTACGTGTGGTGACATCAAGGGCCTTAAGTTCGTTCTTCGTCCATTGAACCACCCCAAACGAG
>JAABKJ010011931.1:0-10633 GCA_011634705.1 Andricus grossulariae
TCTTTACCATGCTGTCAAGATTCCTGCTCGGCTTGTTAAGGTGCTTCAACAATTTTTGGCTTTCTCACGTGATAATTCAATACCCACAAGGCAAAATTGATTCAACACGTGCAACAGCGTGAAAAACATATAAATATTTTACAAAACATAGGTTCATAGTATTATCAGGCTTCAATCGTAGCCCTTTTAGAAAACTATAGCATTTCCAGTTTGTTTGATACAAGATTTCAGAAACAGCCAAAAAATGATTTTTATTCTCTCTATCCTCAGGCAAGCACTTGTAGACACTTTTCTAGAACAGCTTCTGTGCAAGAATTGTTTCCATTTCCATGATAGAAATTGAAAAAATCTTCATTATTTTAACATTTTTTATTTTGAGCACAGCACAAAAATTTTCGAATAAACTTCGACTTCACGGAACGGTTTCGTAATGATTCCTCAGAAAATATTTTCTCGAAACTGAAGATAGTTTGCAGGTGAAAGTAAAATTGCAAACCTCCGAAAGATTTCATGTAAACGAAAGTTTATCAAAAACTTGTCCAAATTTGAATTTCCTACTGTAATAAGAATTTTGATGATAATATAGTTTTCTACGATTCCAGTCTGACAGTAGTCTGGCGGAATCGGTAGTTTATGTCCAAGTTTGAATAATACTAATGGGACATATATTATAAAGACCAATAATAACAAAAGGCATTGTTCCAAGCAACCTGTGATCCCAGAGGCTTCCCTAGTGAGCCCCTGAAACTAACATCACAAGGTGCGAGACATCTTTTTTGTACAGATATGGACGAGAAATTCTGCCAAACTTGATTAAAACCTTTCGTAGTGAGGTGGGCTCCATCCGCTTCGATTAAGATGTTTCTTCCATATCTGTACAAACAATATGTAATTATATGCAATTTTTCAGAAATTCTCTCTTGTCACCTTGCTGCTTTTGTAACATTGCATATATATTTTGTCCAAGCTTAGTCTGGTGAACGGTTCAAAAAGTTTTAAAGTTCAGATTGAAGGGAAAATTATGTATGAGTAAGAGAAATTTTTTAAACATCAATCATATGCAGCACATGTGGTATTTTATTAATTCGGTTTTTGTTTTCTTCTTCATCTCGTTATCCTTCTTGTTTTTATTATGTACGCGGAAAATTATTTCCCGCGAAAACATGTCATTTTTCCTCGTTGTTGAAAATCGCTCTGGACGGTATTTGGTATAAAAAACCAAAACATATCCCGAGGGTATCAATTTTTTAACAACAAATATTATACTTCAACCAAAAACAGTTGCACTTTCAACCAAATAGTTGAAGTTTCCATTCAATACGAATTTTCTACCCAGAAATGCGAATATTCAAGAAATCTTTTTCCAGCCTTCGCAGGTCAGGAAGGAAAGGAAAGGCTATTCATTTTGCGAAAAATGTGGTAAATGTTTATGTGGTGAGCATTAAAAAGTGATTTCTTATGGCTGCCTGAATGCTGATGATCTTTCAGAATAATTCGATTGAGAATCATGATACCTACTTTGTTCACAAAAATGTTTTTCCCACAAAAGGAAAGTTTTTTTATATCTATTTGATTTTGACTCTGAAGAAATTTTCCCCAGAAAAGTTTTGTATTTGATTTTGTTCGTCCATAAAGAGATATGTTTCTAGTATTATTTGTTACCAAGCAATATTTGTTACCAAGCAATATTTTTTACCAAGCAATATTTGTTACCAAAAATTATTTGTTATAAAAATTGTCATTGAAAAGCAATATTTTATTACACTGAAATGGATTAACAACCATCAATCCCCTTCAAAATTTCAAATTCATCACAAATAAGAGGAAATATTAAGTTGGGTTGGATCCCACCCCACGTTGTGAGTAGTGTTCTGAAAGTTCACGTTGTTGTTCTTGGGTTAACAAAATAGTTGATTTCTCAATCAAAACAGATTATTTTTAACACACTCGAAGTTTCAATCAACGAAGATACAATTTCCACCAAAAAAGATAAATTTTTATGTCAGAATTTTGAATTTTCAACAAACGGGTTGAATTTACATCCAGGAAATATTTTCCAGTCAACAGATAAATAATAGTACAACCAAATTGTTGAGTTTTCAAACCACGAAGGCAAATTCTTCACAAAATAGTATAATTTTCTACATGAAAATATGAATTTTTAACCAAATAGTTGAATTTTCAACGAAAATAATAGAATTTTCTACCCAAAAAGACAAATTTTCAACAAAAATGTGAATTTTTGAACAAATATTTAAATTCTAAACTAAAACCGATCAATTTTAGCCAAAATCGGAATAGGTTAATTTGTAGTTGAAGAAATTGATTTTCACAACAACAAAAAACACACACAAATTGTCAAGAAAATAGTTAAATTTTCAACCAAAGAGTTGAATCTTCAACTAATAAAATGAATTTTAATAAAACGGTTCAACTTTGAACTAAATAATTGAATTTACAATCAAGACGATTAATTTTCTACAAAAAAATGAATTCACAACAAAATACATAAATTTTCAACATAAAGAGATAAATTTCCAATGAAAAATGGAATATTCAATTTTCAACAACAAAAACACGAATCTTCAACCATAGAGACATATTTTTAATTAAAATGGTAAATCTCTAACGAAAAAATAAATTTATGACAAAGTAGTTCCAGTTTCAACCACGTACTTGTATTTCTAACACAAAAAGATGAATTCTCATTGGAAAATTTAATAGTTTAATACTTAACCACAAACAATTAATTTGCATCCAAAAATAGAATCACTAAATTTGCAGTTAAAAAAACGAATTTTGAATTCAATAGAAAAAAGAATTTGGTAACCAAAAAATTCAACCTTTAAACAAATATTAGACTTTACAATTAAAAACAAGGAAAAAATAGGAATTCTTTGAATGAGGGATGAAGAGGGGAATAAAGGAAAGAGTATGAAGTCTGTATTTAGATACTTTACTTGTAATATAAAATCACTAATTATCATTGTATAAAACATTTCATAAATTTGGTTATGCACACTTATATTTTCTACGTGTGATGCGACATTCTTCGATAACCCGTGATTACAAGAGTTGCAGTTGGAATATAGAATTCCTTAAAAACTGGACTTTTATTTTTGTCTTTTTCACGTGATAATTTAACACCCACAAGGCCAAATTGCTTTATCTAGTACTCATTTAACGCAGAATTTAATTCAATAGGTCACTCGGTTAGTGATCCGATACTATCAGTTGGTAGTGTATCATATTTAATGTTCAAGCTCAGGATAAGGAATAAGTTCATGTCAAATAAATAAGCCTTTTTCTGATTTTGCATAAAAACTAGAAAATGAGAGCAAATCATATTTGAACTTTTTCATTATCTCATGCATTTGAAAAAATATCTTTTGTAACAACTAAGGCAACTTTTCAATGTTTAGTGTGCTGCTAGGGCTGATTAAAAGCAATATAAAAATAAATTTTATATGTTGCTTTTCTTTCGAATTACAGGATGGAGGTGCAAGAGATAAGATGAGGCACAGAATAACATCATATTTTCCGAATAGTTCCACCATATGCTGATTTTTGTGCTGTTTTAACACCAACAGTGACATTGAAGTAATGATATCGTCATATGCAATTATATAAGAAAATATGAGTGTGACAAAGAAACCATTTTTTTTATATGCAGTGCATACTCAATTATCTACAATGTACCATTTTGGGTAATATGTAAAGAAATAAAATATGTGATCAAGCATAATTGACATGCATTTATACTTATTATGCCATTTCCCTTTCGTGGTAAGCGTGGCTCACTCGGTGAGGAAGGAAGCAATGTGTTTAAGGGGGTATAGATTTTTAGATTGATCTAGATTTCCCGTGTTATTTATTTCAAATAACATATATAGCTTCATCTCCCTGTTATTTCTTAAAACAGTTCCTCAAAGCGTCTAGTATACCGTCTGTATCATATAGCATTTCACCTTTGCTATTTCTCATGCTGACTGACTTTGTACTTTTACCACCCTTCATACTGATCAACGCCCATTTATAAAACAGTTACTTGCTTCCTTCAAAGTCGTCTTGCATTGTCTTCCCTTCTTTTGTTTTGATTTCATCTTCACTTTCCTTGAATAGTAGTTTTACTTTCCTCTTCTTGAGTCTGTGATCATTTTCAAGACTATTTCTCTCCTTATCGCTAAGACCTGTGATTTTCAACTTTCGATTATGCGCTTTTCTCTTTTCTTGGGCGGCTGCTTGGATTTCATCATTCCGCCCGCATCACCAGACATTCTACCTACAACCGCAGTACCACACACTTCAGTCGTACTCTTGACAATGACACTCCTTGACATTGGACGCCGAATCATCCATTCATATCTCCTAGTAGAATAATTTTTTCAACATGATAGCAAGTACTTATAGTATCATATTAGGTTTCCCAGAAGGCGTCTTTTACTTCTCTCGGATCACCATCAACTGGGGCGTAGCACACAATAATAATAATAATCTTCATAATCTTCTGATTCCTACTTGCATTCTAACCCACAACAATCTGGAAGACACAAATCCTTGATCCCTGAGATGCTGCCTTGCGCTTTCATTCATAATCAAACCGATCCCTTCACTACCATGTGATTCACTATCTACTCCTGATCATATTGCAAGTTCTCCTTTCAACACCTCATTTTCTATCTTTCTAATATCGCATCCCTTTTCTCCTGGTTTCAGGTACATATTAAATATTTACCTTTTTACGTGCACAGTTTATCGTAATTCTCTTACTTTACCAAAAGAGATCAATTTTCAACGAAAGAGTTGAGTTTTCAAAACAAAAAGGAGAAATGGTATGAATATTAATTTTTTTAAATATAAATTCAATAGTTTTCGAAATTTGACCAAAAAAAGGAAGAACAAAAGTATTGAAAGAACCATATTCTCTCAATTCTTTCTGATCATCTGTAGATAAAATGTTAATTTGTTTGTTTTTGATTTGTTGGATTCCAATTGTGATATGTTGCTCAATTAACTTTCGTGGGTAATGATTGACAAAAAGAATATTTCTAACAATATTCAAATTCTCTTTGTGAAATGAAATGTGGGACAAACATAGAGCTCTGTTAACCAAGTTTTTGATTATTGCAATTTTTTTTTAAAGGATAAGCAGAAAAGAAATTCAAAATTCTACCTGAATATGTACTTTTCCTATAGCAATTGGTAATAATATTACCATCCTGACCTTTGATTACTTCTATGTCAAAAAAACTGATTTTATTATTTTTCTCTATTTCATGGGTTAATTTAAGTTTTGGATGAAAAGCATTGAAAGCATTAATAAATGCCTGCAACTTTTCTAGAGGAACACGTAATAAGGTCTAGTCAACATAACGGAAGTAAAAGGGAAAAATAAAATCTAGCTTCTTGAAAGCAAAGACTCAAATTATTTTGTTTTCAGGAATTACAATAGGAGCATTTTGTGGTTTTTGTCCAAATTTTATCGTAAGATTCTTGGTTTATTTTCAAGAATTTATACATTGAGCATCCATTCCTGTCATGCTCGCAGTTTTGTTTCTTTTTGATACAGCGTTATGCGACCACTCTCAAAAAGAGAGACCCACACAGGAGGGCTAAAAATGCAAGTATTGAAAAGTGCATAGTACTTTTCGATTAGCAGCTGATACCTTTGGGATATGCGTTGGTCTTTTATACGCAATACCGTCCGTTATGATGTTCAACGACTAAGAAAAATGACTTGTTTGTGAAAACAACTAGGATAAGGAGTTGAAGAAGAAAACAAAAATAGAAGTGAGAAAATGCTACATGTGCTACATATAATTAATGTTCATAGAATTTCTCTTACTCATACGTAATTTTCCCTTGGATCTGAAGTTTAGACCTTGGATACTAATCCACTTTCTCACATCACTCATTAATAGAGTTCGAGTTGGAATCCATCGCACATGCGGGCCCGAAGTGGGCTAGAAATCCAAGAAAAACGGACTGGGACCAGTATTATACGGAACTAAGGAGTGCACTTTTGGTGGTGCCCAGGCCAATTAGAGACGTTTTCACCCTAGAGATGGCAGCCAAGAATTTCACGGAGGCCATGAAATCTATTTATGATAGTAACTGCCGAAACACAAAAGTCCGAAAGGCTGGACACACACACTGGTGGAACGGGAAACTTGGCGATCTTCGCAGGGTAACCAGAGAGAGGTTAAGACGTGCCAGAACTGCCAAAACAGATGAACTACGGACCTCATTCACGAAGATTAGGGATTAATGCAGGGGTGCAATATGTAAGGCGAAGCAAGAAAGCTAGACCAGCTTTTGCATAGACATCTCAGTGTCGGACGGGGATACCTTGGCTCACCTGATCAAGGCACATTTTTCGGGCTTCATAAGGTCTAGAGAAAAGAGGGCGAACCTCTGAGGCAACCGGAGCCCCCTCCAGAGTCAGGTCGGACCGGAAGCACTTCAGTCCGTATAAGTCTCCTGATCCGGATGGCACATACCCGGTCTTCTCACAGAAGGCTGGAGAGACCATCATAGGGCCGCTCGTGAGACTTGCCAGGGCTGGTCTCACACTGGGATGCGTCCCAAAGGAATCGAGAGGTACGAGAGTACTCTTTATTCATAAAGCAGGCAGGATCGGTTATACTTCAACCAAGGATTTCCGTTCCATCAGCCTCACAACTTTTCTACTAAAAACAGTGGAAAGACTTGTGGATAGATAGGGGAAATGCGGGTAATTCCGGTCAGCAGGTAATACCGGCCATTACAATTTCACTCGTATAGACTGCGTTCCCGTGCACGCACACATGCAAAGCGAATGGCGTGACTATACCCCGAGCCTAAACCACGCATGTATGCTTGCACGGGAACGCCGTGATACGAGTGAAATTGTAATGACCGGTATTACCAGCTGACCGGCATTACCCGCTTTTTCCATATATTCGCGACAAGGTCTTATTAAGTAGGCCACTTTACAAGGAGCAACACGCCTATAGGGCAGGTCACTCAACCGAGACGTCCCTAAGAGGAGCAGTAAACCTAACTAAAGGACAACTAAAGCCGGACCATGTTCGCCAACAGGAACCTAACAACGACGAAGGGTGGTTCCACTTCACGTGAAACCGTTCACACGGGATGTCCGCAGGGAGACGTCTCATCGTCCCAGCTGTTGTGATCGGTAGTGGACGAACTGCTTCATCTGCTCACGAGTCAGGGCTACCACTTTATAGGCTACGCGGACGATATACTAGTCATCGTCTGCGGCCAGCATCTGGATGCGCTGTTCGGGGTAATGCAGAATAGTGGATTCCTGGTGCAAAAAAACTAAACTGTCGGTCAATACGATTGGGACGAACGCGGTTGTATTCAACAGACGGTATAAGTGGGAAACAACGAATACACTTAAATTGGGAGGACAATAACTGAAAATCGAAAAACGTGTTAAATATCTAGGAGTCATCCTAGATAAGAAGCTTCTATGGAATAAGCACATGGAAAAGCAGTGCAAAAATCTAGTAGCGACTCTATGGCTCTGCAGGAGAGCCATAGGGAAAAGCTGGGGCTTGAAGCCGGGCACACTTATGTGGACCTATCCAGCTCTCTTGCGAACCAGGCTAACCTATGCGGCGGTGGTCTGGTGGAGCAGGGTCTAACTGTCCACTGCGCAGTCTCGACTGGAAAGAAATAAGGGACTGATTCTAAGAAGCGTCACTGATGCCTCAAAGTCGACACCCACGGTGGCATTGGAGGCAAAATTTAAGCCTAAAATTCAATATGGTCTAAATCGCAGAATTTTATAAGTTTTCAAAAATCCTTTGTGCTGCAAATGTCTTTATATTGTACTATATTTTTATACAGTTTCAATAAAATCTAACCACTACTTGCAGGTTCTGGTACACCTAAAGAAACAATATTTTCTGTTTCTTACAATAATTACCTATATTATAGAAAATAGCAAAGCATTTCAATTATGTTTGATCACATATTTTATTTTTTTATATATTGCCCAAAATAATACATAGTAGATAATTGAGTATGCACTGCATATAAAAAAAATTGGGTCTTTGTACACTCATATTTTCTTACATAATTGCATGTGAAGATATCGTTTCTTTAATCTTACTGTTGGTGTTAAAACAGCAAAAATTTCAGCAATTGGTGGAAATATCCAGAAAATATGATGTTATTCTGTGCCGCATATTATCTCCTACACCTCCACCCTGTAATGCGAAAGAAAAGTTAAATAAAAAATATGTTTTTATGTTGCTTTTAAATGTATTATGCATAATTCTTCTTCGCAAAATGAGTGATAATAAATATCACGAATATATATATATATATTTTAAAACTAGAATTTTTTCTTTTATTATTATTATTCCATGAAGCCAAATTTCTTTCGAGGTAATATTTCAAGCGGTACACTGAAGATATGATAAAGTTTTTCTCAATTGTTACAAAAGTAATTTTTTCAGAAAATATACGAGATATTAAAAAGTTTCAAATGTGATTTGCATTTTTTTAAATTACTTAACAAGCTTATTAAATTCTGCGTTAAATGAACCATAGTTGGAGTAATTTGGCATTGTGGATATTCAATTATCACGTGAGAAATACAACAATAAAATTCCATTTCTTAAGGAATTTTGTGATTTAACTTCAACACTTGTAAAGACCTAAAGAAATAAATTCATCATTTCAATATTCTACAGCAGTAATCTTCAGGATTCTAACTTACGTTTAAACCATCAAACATTGAAAAATCTTCACGAGTTAACGCAGAATGTCACATCACACGGAGAAAATATAAATGTTGATAACAATTTTTTGAAATGCTTCATGAAATGATAATTAGTGATTTTATATTACAAGTAAAGCATTTGAATACGGACTTTATACTCTTCCCTCTTATTTCCCTCTTTACTCCTTTTTTCAGAAAATTCGTCATTTCCCTTGTTTTTAAGAAAAGTTACCATTTTTCTCTTTTTTCCGCTTAAATGCGAACTCAATTAATAGAACCTAATAAAAATATCCAACTATTTTCGTTGAAAGTTAATTCTTTTTAATTGAAAACTAGTTCGTGAAAAATTAGTTTCCTTTTTTTTTTGTTGAAAATAGATTTTTTTTAAATTTTAAATATAACTATACTATTTATTTCATGAAAATGGATCGTTTTTAGTTGAAAATTCAGGTAATTTTTGGTTAAAGAACATTTGAGTTGGAAATTCATTTCTTTGGTTAAAAATTCGTGTTTTTGTTGTTAGAAATTCAACTGTTCCATTTTTGGTTGACATTTGTTAAGAACAGCAGATAATTTATTTTTTATTTTTGTATGTTTCAAAGTGTTTCGTGCTTTTGGAAACGATTTCAATTGCATAATTATTTAAAAAATTGAATAAAGGGGATAGGCATCCGGATACCCCGGGTGTGTAACAACGTGTATAAAGTTGAATGTGCACACACAGATAAAAGAAGTTATGTTTCTATTATTCCCCGATTTTGTGAGAAATCACGGGGGCGGCAGGGATCAAAGAAGTTTTTGGAATAGCGTGACGCAGTTTTTGAACCCCCTTATAGTTTTTTTTTTGTTTGTAAATAATGATGTGCCAACTTAGCCTCTGCGCCAACTTACCGCTCCCTCTTATAAAGAGACACCTCCAGGGGCGACAGCATCCTCCCCTGTTACGTTCGCAGCTTTGATTCAATCCAATACAGCGTTGGGTGACCACTCCCGAAAAGAGAGACACACACAGGAGGGTTAAAAATGCAAATATTGAAAGGCGCATTGTACTTGTCGATTTGCAACTGATACCTTTGGGATATGCGTTGGTCTTTTATACCATATACTGTCCAGTGTGATTTTCAACGACGAGGAAAAATGACATGTTTTCGCGGGAAATTATTTTCCGCGTACATAGTAAAAACAACAAGTATAACGAGATTAAGAAGAAAACAAAAACAGCATTGATAAAATACCACATGTTCTACATATGATTATTGTTCAAGGATTTTCTCTTACTGATACATAATTTTCCCTTGATTCTGAATTTTAGATCTTGGATACTAATAAGCCAACGTGGAGAACTTTGCATAATGATTTTCCAAAGCTCTTCACATAGGGTGATCGCTAGAGATATTGATCGGCAACCTGGGATCATAAAAACTCCTTGATCCTCGACAGTAAAACGAGGCTAGAACCGAAAGAGTCACGCTTACCCCGAAACAGATTGAGATTTAGTTATTTTTGACTCACCCCTCCCTCTTGTGACAATTTGTGACATTTCGGTGACCTTCTCTAAAAATTTCATGTAACACTAAAGCTGACCCCCCCCCCTCCTATATTTTAATACAAAATACAAACGTGATATATTTATTGATAGCACCTCGAAGTTTCGTTGGAATGTGCGCTGTGAAAAACGAAAATAAGGAAACTTATTATTAAAAATAAGGAAAGTTTACCTAAAGATCCAAATTTAGCTTTCTGTCCACGAGAATGCAATTTTTTTTGTTTACAGAACTTTTAAATGAATTTAAAATTTTAGTTATTGTACAATTTTGAACGCCTTAATTAGAAACTTTTAATTATAAGTCACTTTGTTTTGCATGTTTTGTTTGGCAATACAGTTTAATTTTAAAG
>JAABKJ010011932.1:0-10632 GCA_011634705.1 Andricus grossulariae
GCATCAAAATCCTTCGGAAATATTTGGTCTGCTTTCTGGCTTTTGACTTTTGTCAAATTTTGTCGGCCTGTGTTATTGTTTATTATCTTAAATATTTTATAGTGTACATTTAATTATTACTTGTGCATTCATGCAATTATGTATGTATTGTAATTTCCTAAATGTTTTATCCCAAGATTATTATTTTCTCAATTCACTTCTGTAATTTTTGTTCAAGTCCTATCCGTGATTCTGTCTAGAAACAAGCTAAAATCTGTAAAGTCTTCATACATTCAAATTTGTAACGAACTTCTATATACCGCCAAAGCTGGGACTAGACAGCAGAAACGTTTGAATCAAACATGTAGCACAGCTAGACAGCGCCAATGTAGCGCCAGGTTAATGTTACGTGAATAGACAGGCTTGAGAAAAACTGTACTCGCTTTAGTGTGATTCAAGACTGCTGCACGTTTTTCCACACGGGAGACGTTCTTTTTTTACATTGTCTGGAAAATGTAAACAACGAATGTCTACTTCTTTTTAATATCAGAACCAAATGATGGCCTAGTCTTATTTGCACCCATTTTTGTTTTTAGAGCTCAGAAGTTACGCCAATGATACTACTGCTTTAGGTAATACGCATCACTGATTACTGAAAGACCATCAAATCAACGGTCGAACACAAATGAACTAAACTGCTGTCATCTACGTCTCGATCTTTGCCCTGTCAAGTAGAACCATTCTCGTTATTGGTGTCTTGTTACCATTGATATACAATATAAGGTTCTTCCTGGAACATATTTTTTGTCGTTTTGTTTTCATAACCTATAGGTATACTAAACGAGACCATATCTCAATAAGTTTTTGTTTCATTGACACTAAAAGTGTTTAATCTCTTTTTTAATTCAAAATATGAATTGATAAATTATTAAGGAAACCTTAAATAGTTATGCAACTCTTTATGTTTCTCACGTTTCTCAAAACATTTAAAGCTCAATCAAGAAGTCGAACAATCAAAGAAAATCCAAAGACAAGACAAAACCTATTCTCCCCTCATTCAGCTTGTTTTCCATTTTTTCTCAACTCTCTCATAAATAACGTCTCACATCAAAACAAATTCATCCATACGTCAAGAGACTGCAAATCTAAAGTCTAAAGTAAAACTTGAAAGTAAAATACAAGTGGATTTCGAGAGAGCGACAGTGGCACTTAGTTGCTAAAGTAATGGCTATATGTACATATATATACGTGCATCGATACACCATAAAGCGTAAACAGTATGGAACTATAGATATAGTACATGCATGCGGTAGTTACAAGCCAAACTGGCAATCGGAATTGGTAACAAGGCAACGCAGAGGCCGAGGCAGGAAAAGCTATAAATCTTAGCGCAATCGAGGGTGTGGTCAAACGCAGCGTCGAATGACCGTGGCTCGTCTACAAATCTATAAGCCCCGTGTCCCCATGCCATGGGACAAACGAGCGGCAGACCACTGGTCAAACACCGATCTCAGTCCGGCTATAATATGTTCGTGTCACTAGCATTGCCTGGTTTGCTGCCGCAGCTACGATTACTATACCGATAATTTTTCCCTTTCGGAAAAAGTCCACCAAATCGGTGATTTATATCCACTGAAAAATGACGGATTTATGTCAACTCGCCGGTAGCAATGCGTCGTCGAGAAACTCGAGCTTCAATTAAAGTGAAACGAGGCAGAAATTAATTTGTGGGGGTGCACTGCATATCAATATTTACTCCAGTTATCCAACTGCGGAAAACGCTATTATGATAATGGCAGAAATTTGTGTCGACGTCTTTAGGCTATATATGCTTGCAAAGTTAGTTAGTTTTCATATATTTATGATATTTTTGGGCAAAAGAAAGTTGGTACACATATTTATGGATGAGAAGTGTTCGAGAAAGTAATTTTTACAACATCCACCTCTAAAGTTGCACTTTTAATGCCTGATTTGGGTCCGTATCATGTCACATGCGGCAAATCTCTCTGCGGCATGTCACAACTGCGGCATCTCTACCTAGCGGCATCTCTCACTAGTGGAAAGGGATGGCCCGTCACAGAGGTGCCTTCGCCCCCCCCCCCCACGAGACGTTGAAAAAGGGGTAGGGGTTTGACCAACATTATTTATTTGCCCAGTCACAGGGGTGCGATGCGAGATGCCGCAAAAATATCGATTTCGATTAGAGAAATGCCATGAGGGAGAGATGCCGCAGTTGTGACTTGCCGCAGAGAGACTTGCCGCATGTGAGATGGTACGTCCCCATTTATTGGTACTTTCCGCTTCATTTTCTCTGACACATGTAATTTTTTTAATTGTTTCTCTATAGTTCCCTTCACTTATTTTCCGGTAAAAGTGAAGTGGAAGTGAAGTGAGAAAGTTACGTAATCGAAAATCCTCCATTTTGAGTTTTATAAAAATTAGCTAGTTTTCTAATTTTCGACAAATTTGGGCCATTTGGATAAAAAATGTCAATTTTTAAACCTTAAAATTATTATCAGAAAAACGAAAACCTACCCAGTTCAGAGTTTCGTGGGAATATACCAATTTATTGACTTTTTTAACAAATCTTTCCATTTTGATAAAGCATTTCGAAATTTTAAATTTTCGCTCCACATCGGGGACAAGTAAAACCGATCAAAGTTAGCTCGACTCGACTCTCCGAAGGTAAACGACCCACAGTAATCTTGACGTCATTTTTCTTTCTCTTTATTTAGTTTCAATTAATTAAAAATTCATTTGACACTATAAAATAATTAACATAGGTTTTTATAATTAAATGTTACTTTCAACATAGTTTTTAAAAATATATTTAAATTATAATAACCGAGTTTCACGATTATTGGGGCCATCACGAATACTTGGACCTTACTTCTTTTTGTTTCAATAAAGCTCAAAATGTTACACAGTCAGGTTCTTTTATAAAACTAAGATAGAAATAGAAAATGTTTGAGAAAATTTTGAAATTCGCGTCAAGTGAAAATATGAATTTCACCTAGGGTGGCCTACAATTAGTAGAGCCTTTTTCCTTGATTATTTTTTCTTTCTGAAGAGTTTCTTTGGATTCAGAATGGTCAATTTATTGACAAATGGGAGATTTTCTACGAGCTAAGATAAATAGTTAATATTTTATAAAGTTTTGAATTTCCAAAGAAAAAATAGTGGAATTGTTTTTGTTGCAGCTGCTTTATTATGTTCTCTAATTAAGATTTTTTTTCTCAAAATGAGAATATTTCGAGTGTGAAACTGTAACTTGAATCTCCGCGTGAAGCTTCAGAATAAGTAGAGCTTTTTGCTTAATAAAATTGGTTTAAGTTGAACAATTGTGTTTTTCAATCAAATAATTTTTATTTGAATCAAACAAATATTTGTTAAACCCTATACCATAGAAAGAATTTGTTTAATTAAACATTTTTCTGCGTGTGTAATCACTCTGGACGCAGAAAAAGGACCCCTATACAACACGATCGGTACAAATACGGATGACGTGAGTTTTTAGTAGATTTTACAAAAAGTTCAGTTAAATAAACTGATTTTAAATACATCTCAGGTAACCTCAAGTAAAATCTACTGAACTCGAATTTTTCTACACTTTTGTAGATTTTACTGGAAGTTAGGTGAAATGTAATAGATTAAATAATACGATAATATTGGATATCAGATATAGATGGTTTTCTTCTACATAATCCTAGTTGAATTTTTGTTCTATCTCGCTCACTCCTCATTTGCGACGATCGTGTTGTAAATTTTACGTATCTTTTTTCTGCATGTGTCATAAACAAATAGTAGAACAAAAGCATTCAAACAGAGTATAAATACACAGGTAGTTGAAGTTGAACGACGGAAGAACAACATTAGTTAAGAACCTGTACTTTATTATTACTATAGATTATGGCGTTTAATTGCAAAAATATTTTGTTTGAGTATATTATTATTTTCGTTATTAAAAAAGGTATATTTTTTGCAAAATAGTACTTGAAATTCCAACAACGTTTATTTACTTTTGAATTCTTATACAGCTTTAAGAGACGTAAACTGCTTGTATATTTTTTCTCAAACGCGCCTGCTTAATTTTCAATTGGAAGATTATAATTATTATAATCCAACACTCCCTTCGTCTTGCCAAGGAGAATTTGCGGTTCGCTCTCGAGACCGAAACTCACGTGAATACGCATCTTGTGAGACCTTGCGTTGAGGATTCAAATTATAATAATAGGTAATAGTATAATAGTAGGTAAAACTTCACAGGAAGTGACTTCCGGTGGCGGAGTGTTCGAAAATGGATTCACCATCTTGAAAAGCTTCATATTGTTACTTTCCACAATGCGGAGCTTACTTCCTTCTGAAATGATCACACGCAGTTCAATAAAATAGTTTAATCTCACGATTTTAAATCGGAACGAAACTGGAAAAAATGAAAGTTGAAACATGTATCATAATTTTTTATTACTTGTTTTCTCGTATCGAGAGGATAAAAACGAAACATTTTGGTCGCACAAGACCTGTGCTTAGAGATTTTAAGACTTCTCATCAACAAAACTGTTTAGTTTTGAAAAGTAAGTTTTTCAATTTGTAATTGTTCTATTTGGAATATTACAAATGTTTTATGGTGCAGGTCAGGTGTACATTTACGGAATTGCTAAACGAAACTTTGAATTTTTATATATAAGATAATTATAAAAATATTCAATTATAAAATTCAATTGATTTAGTTTTGAATCTCTAATTTGAAATTGTTTAATTTTTAAAATTTGAAAATTTGAATAACAAATTTTTTAATTCAATTATTCTAATAATTGTTTGATGGCGAATTAAATTTTTTTTTTATTTTGATAGATTTTTAGCAATGCTAAAGCATTGCAGTCTCAGACCTCAGACTTCGCGCTAAAGTGGGGCTAATATAAACAAAGTTTATCATCAAATATACTATGACAAAAAGAAGGAAGGAATATAATATCGAGAGTACAAAATATGGTATATACGTAGTCTAGTTGATCCTACATAACACGTGCAGGCTGGTCAAAAATTAAAATTATATACAGTAAAATTACTTCTATTATACAGAATTGTTTCAATTAAAAAAATAAATATTTATCATTTTTGAAAATATTAGTGAAAACGGAAGAAAAGAATTCTGTCTTTAAGTTACAACTAAAATAACATACAATATATTATATTTGGAGACTAGAATTTTGAAGTTGCCGTGCGTTTATTAGCTGATGTTTTTATGGACATTTATCAAGAATTTAAAAATATTAAGTAAGTCTGGAAATTGGAGAAAAATTTTATAAAAAATTAGTTTGAAAACCTGGATAAAGGCTGAAATTTGGAAATCAAAGTTCTGTATTTTTAATTGTTGAGCGTGTTTCAATGAATTGATAAACAAATTAGCATATGTGGGAGAAGATTCATTATAAAAATTTGAATCAGAGAGTAATTTAAACAGTGATAAGTACCATAAACAATTTTTAATCAATTTTTAATTTAGAGAAGTCTCTTTCACGTATCAAATAAAGAGATAAACAACATGTTAAGAGAGAACTTTAGTTATTATGTAGACTGTTCGTTTAAAATTTTTCCAAATAGAAACAATTCACATTGTCTATCATTTTCTAACAAATCGACTCTAGATAAAAATGGTAAAGAATTAAAAAAATATTAAGAATAATGAAAAAACGCACAAATTAATGTAATACTAGAAAATCAGTTTTGTTATAGGGTGAAAAAGATTAAAGTTTCCAGTGGGCCAAAAATCTGATTACGGGGATATAAAGGCCGGAAGCTACTTCCTTTGCACGATTTGAGTGCGCAAATTTCGCATCCAGGTGTATGATGAAGTGTATCAAAGCCCCTAATTTTAGGTTGGCCCTATTGATGAAATTACGTATTGCATATAAAAGTGCATACAAATGCATTTTTTTTCACATTTTATACTTTTCTGACATTGTATGGGTGAGGATGAATGGTAAACTCTTCTTTCTAGCGAGCCACACCTGCAACCTGTTTTCAGTCGCTTCCTCTTTACCATTCAAGGGCGAGAGGCGTTTGGCAACACATGGCCTAACCGCATCGTGTTAAGTGCGATGCACACGTGTAAACTCGCGCAATGTTTATCTCTCGGGTTTGCCCAAGCACGTCGGAATTCCCACCAAACGAATATATATTTTGTCTTAATGACTTTTCACCTGCAGGTTATTATTTATTTTTATTGGCTATCGTTTTTTTCGCAATTAGGCTTCAAGTACGCTGAGGTTTCATGTTTATTTGACTAAATTCTTGCCAGTGCAATTTCATTTCATTACAGACTATTACTGCTGGAAAAGGGTAAATTGCTTTATTGCATGGTCTAGTTCAGAAATACCAAGCCAAAGGCCTGGAAAGTTAAATTAATTTGTTTTTATGTTTCAAAGTCGAGAATGCCACTTGGAACAGCAAAATTAGGCGAGGGGATTGTATGAGAATTCCTAGAAGAATTTCAGAAGATATTGTCAAAAGTCTTAATTTGTACTAATTGCAATATGTTATGCTTTTAAAACTTAATGATTAAGCAAACTTGGTTATTGCCATGAATTTGAACGGTCGGACAAAGTCAGGTTTTAAAACAAAAAATATTATTATTATCATACCATTAAGCCAAAACCCTTTCGGAGTAGCGTGACTCACTCGGGTCTGACCGAGAATCAGGGAGTTCATATAAGAAAAATATTGGAAAGGGAAGTGTGCGAGGCGGTATAAGGGGAGTAGGAGTGGGGGTGTATAGATTTTTGGATTTATCTAGAAATCCCGGTTTTTAAATCGAAGTAACACGTCCGTTACGCAACACTGCTCCGACTCAGGTCGTTGATCAATCTCTCTAGCAAGCACCCAAGTTGAAGAGCTTCACAAGGTCATTCTGTAAAGCTCTCTACTCGGGCCCATCAGTATCCAAGGTAATTCGTTTCAGGCGTCTCTCACTCCGCTGACACTATTTATCATGAATTTCTTATAACATATTTGTGGTCACACTTTTCCTGACCTACCTTTTTAGCTTCCTTTACATGCATACATTTTCTCATGCAAGATCTCGTGTTTCTATGACTTCTTATATCCTTTCAAATTAGGGTCTCATTCACACATTCCCACCATTCTTTCTTCGGCCTGTCTCTGGCTACGCTACCATTTACTGTACCTAGATGTACTTGTTTTCGTTAGCATTTTACCGCACATATTGCGCAGATACTGCATCCCTACTGCGTTAATTTTACTTTTATCCTTTTCTTGGTAGATCCAGATCTCGTTACTGTACAGCACAGTGGGTGCAAGTATAGCATTATATATCGCAATTTTAGCTTTATTTGTTATATTTTTACTTCCAGAAATGGCTCCTACCCTACCGATAACCTTTCTACCCTCGTTTATACGTCTGGCTATCTCTAAATCGATCTTTCCATCATTGGCAAATAGACTACCAAGATACACGTATTTATCAACTTGTTCTATCCTCTCATCGTCTAAGGAAATGTTGCATCCTGTTTTCTCACCCTTTCCTTGAAATACCATCATTATTGTTTTTTCCTTGTTAATTTTGAGGCCTATATTCTTCATGCTGGTATTCAGTCTGCTCAAAATTCTTTACAAGCCTTTGATTGATTCTGCCATAACCACCTTATCATCTGCAAACGCTTACCCACGCACCTTCACTGTCTCGAAATCCACCACTTCTTTGTCGAGGAGGGCTATTCATAGACACTTATATCGATGAATATAAGAAAGAGTCAAGATGACATAACGCATCCTTGTTTAACACCTTGCCTAATGTCGAGCCTATTGTTTTTATTGCTTTGAGGAGCCATCCATTGACTCCATACTCTTTCGGGACTTCCTAAAGCTCACTTCTATCCACCTTATCAAACGCTTTTTCCAGATCAGCAGAAGTACAAAAAACTTGTTTGTTTACCCGCAAACTTTTTTCTGTGATTTGTCTCGAGCTAAATACCCTGATCCGTACATTATCTTCCTGGCATAAATCTACATTAGACTTCCCAGATATTTTTCTGCTATTTTCATTACCCTACTAATAAGTATTTTTGGATATATTTTGTTTACGATACTTAGCAAGCTGATACATCTGTTATAATTGCAGTTGCTTTTATCTCCCTTTCCTTTGTATGTTTTGACTATGATCGCCTTTTTCTAGTCATCCAGAATTTCCCCCATCTCCATATATAAATTTATTAACTCGCACAGCCTGTGAGGTATATATTCGCAATCGTATTGAAGCATTTCAGCGTGAATTCCATCCATACCAGCAGCCTTACCATTTTTTAAGTTCTTAATGATATCCCTAATCTCAGAGACACTGATTCTTTCAGCCGGGTTGTCCGACGTATCATTTTCTATGCCGCAATTGTGCTGCTCCATAGCTTCACCTCCCAATGATTTCATGTAATGACCCCCTACGACCGTCTTTTACTTCGTCCGCAATGTATACTATTTTACCCTTGCTATTCCTAATTCCGACTAGCTCTGTACTGCTACTTCCTCTCTTGTTGCCCTTGCGCACTTGCGAATAAAATAATATTTTATTTCCTTCGAATTTTTTAAAACCATTTTCTTCTCTTCTTCTTCTTTGATTTTATCCTTGCATTCTTTAACTAATGTTTAAACTTTTTTTCTTATCCCTATAATCATTTTTTAGTCTATTTCTCTTGTTATCGCTGAAGCCTATAATGTTCAACTTTCTTAGATACGCTTGTTTCTTTTTGTTAATGGCTACGCGGATTTCATCATTCCACTATGTTTCACCAGTCATTCTTCCTATAACCGCAGTCTCCTGCACTTCAGTTGAACTCCTAATATTGGTTTCCCGGAACATTGTACATGCGCCTTTTTATCTTTATTTTGAATAACCGTCTCCTAATTGTTCTATCTAGGCGTTCATTTTTCTTATTTGGAAGTTCCATTCTTTTTTTTATTACTGTAAATTCTCTTTCTTGATTCGCATCTGTTTCGCTTTTTTAGTTCTCTTTCTCCTCCACCCTTGACCTAAGTTAATTTTTGAAACTAAGAGGTAATGATCTGTTTCACACTCAGAACCTCTCATTACCCTTGTATCTCTAACTAGTTCTCTCAGTCTTTCATCTGCAATAACAAAGTCATCATACTGTGAATATCGCCTCTGCACCAGGTGTACAAATGCATCATATTTTGCCTAAACCAAGTATTTGTAATAAACAATCCCTTTTCCAAGCTACCTAAGTACCCTTGCTTTAGACCCAAACCCATCCATTCATATCTACTAGTGGAATGATTCTTTGCCTATGATCCAAGTGCCTATAGTATCATTTAAAGTGTCCCAGAAGATGTCACCGTCAACTAGGGCGTAACATGCTATGATAAATAAACTTCTGATTCTCACTTTCATTCTAACCCAAAACAATCATGTTTGTTTCATGTATAAAAAAAAATCTTCTATTTACACAGGCGATAAGATTTTTTCCCGAAAACATAGGTGAAAATAGGGATTATCTCTGAGAAAATGACTTATTAAAATCCGCAGAACATTTCGAAGACTTTTTAGCCCTCGAGGAATGTAATAAAAACCATATGATTCGCTATCTACTATGGGCTGTCGCAGCACTTTTTCTTTGTTTCAGGTACACATAAGATATCTAGCTTCCTTTCGCGCATTGTTTCTTTTAATTTTCTTTTTTCAGAATCATTCACCCCTCTAGTATTTCAAACACCCAGTCTCCATTCGTCGGCTGAAACTTTACCTTAACCTTAATCTATTGTTTGTATTGTTCATTGTTTAAAGTATACGCCCAACCACTAACTGAATGCGAGAAATGTACTTTGCGAGTAAAAAAAATTATGTCAAAAATAATGAGCCAGTCATCGTAAGGTGGAGAGTCCAGTTATAACGTCAGTCCCACCCGGCTTCGGTGACGCCCATATATTCTTTAGGGATATCTTATGCCTTCATTGATATTCACTAGGCCTGTTCGTTCTTCCACTTATTTCTGATTCAATTTTAGTACCCCGCAAAAGTTGCCCACTCAGTATCTTATGTTTGTTATTTGAATTTGAAAATTAAAAAAATGTTTCCTATTCTTTCGAAAATTAATGCGAATTTTTTTATATGTACAGTTAGTTTTAATTTTCAAATCAAAAGAACTAATAGAGGGTACTGTCCGATCAAAAAAAAGTTTCGTAAGTGAAAAGTTTGTATGTGTGGGCAACTTTGTAGGGGTATTAAAGTTCAATTAGAAAAGTTGGAAAACGAATTGGCCTAGTATTCGCTGTATAGGGGCACCTATGCATTAGGTTTAATAAACAGAACCCTAATGTTATTTATTTTTTCATTCAACACAGAATCTTGTTCCATTTGGTGAAAAGATAAGTGCATGATTGTGTTACTTTTAAAATAAGTATTAAGCGTGCTTTTGGGGCCCTAAACATCCCCAAACTATATAAACATATAATTAATGTTAGGTTTTGAAAAATGCCCTTAAATGGTGTAAAACTACGCTTTGTAGGGGTTGAAACATCATATGGTGTTCCTCAAAGAATTAAAACTCAATTCTTTCGATCTTTTAGTACTTAAATGAGTTGACAAGATATTGGAACAAATTTTATATATATATATATATATAT
>JAABKJ010011933.1:0-10632 GCA_011634705.1 Andricus grossulariae
GAATATTTTTAATTTATTACTTTTGGAGAATATTCTTTTTTTATGGTAGAAGAAATCCTGTGCACATTATACCAGGGGAAAAAATTGTAGGGGCCATCTCAGACCATTAATTGTGAAGAAATTACAAATTTTCTTATTCTAGGCCTGATAATATGTTAAAAAAAATTTATTTTTGTTTGATCAATTTTAGGGGTTATTCCTCTTTTAGTATTTATTAAAAATGAAGAAAGTTCATGTTCAGACCTAATACGGCTTGGCGCTCTTAGCTCGCGACAATTATTACATAACATTTATTTAATTCTTTAAATGAACATATTGCTTGAAATGTGTTGCTTCGAAAAAAGTAAATAAACGTTTTCAAATAATTCCCGCGAGACGAAAGTGCTGACATCAAATTGCCGCATCATAAACTCAAAATGCTACTACCGATTGGCCCGATTGGGAACGATTGAAATTTTGCAACACTCAATCATTCCCAATCGTGCACGCACGATTAAGAAACACGATTAGAAACAATTCAAATTTCTTTCTATCATTCTGAATTGTTTTTAATTAATTATTTCTAGAAGGAGTATCAATACTTTCTTTTTTGCTGGGCTATTACATGCCCATCTGTTTCATTTTATAGTAGAATCCCCTCAACTCAATTAATTTTTCCTACAAAACATCTTTTTAATGCAAAGAAATGGTTTCATGTAAAACAAACATATGATATTATGGTTGCAAATGAATATTAATTTTATATATGTACTATGATGTTTCCTGTTGAATGTTTGTCTTCCAATAGTATGTGTTCATTTTATACACAAATTATACAAACAAATCCACAATGTCGATAATTTGTTTGGAAAATTAACAAATAGATGACCATTTCTTCTCTGTAAACATAACTGTCAACATAATTTCAAGAACAAAAAACATCCTCTTCTGCCAATTGCATATACAATGGAATATAAAAGAATCTGAAACTGCACCTTATACAAAATGAAGGTTAACAAGGAATTTCGGACTTTTGTCTCCCAAAACTTAATATTGCAGAGGTAAATATTTTGTATGAATACTTATCAATTATATAATATTTATTCATGCTCTTCATTTAGATTGAAAGAGTATGCTTTGTTCTTGATTTTTAACTATCTTTAGTGAAGTACGAATATTCAAACGGTCAAACGAAATGAATCGAATAAAAAAGTTGAAGGGAACCAAAAAGGACTAATCTTGAACAACATAGTCCAATCCTTAACCAAAATTGATGAATTTGTAACCAAACAGTTGCAATTGTATCCAAAAAAGATCAAGCTTTACCAAAAAAATGAATTTTCAACGAAGCAGGATTTCTCATTCAAGAGAGAAAAC
This sequence comes from Andricus grossulariae, assembly GCA_011634705.1. Classification (NCBI taxonomy): domain Eukaryota; kingdom Metazoa; phylum Arthropoda; class Insecta; order Hymenoptera; family Cynipidae; genus Andricus; species Andricus grossulariae. Next base: position 1,357 of record JAABKJ010011933.1, read on the forward strand.
CAAATTGTGGAATTTTCAAGGTAGAAAGGCGAATTATTTATAAAACAGTTCAATTTTGTACCCAAATTTATGTATGGGATTTATGGAGACGAGCGAACTAATCTCAAGGAAAGGTTTTGATTCAATTACTATACACCTAGCTACAAACGTGCATTAAAAACATAAGAGAAGGCAAGTGTTATCTTCATCCACACACTCTCATGAGCCATAATGCGGGCAAACCAACATTACAGAAGGAAAGATATGTATAGATTCAGATAGCTTTGAAATCTATAACAGACGAATCTTGGGCGAGCCAGGAGACGGGCGAACCAATCTCAAAGAAAGCTTTTGATTCAATTTTTATAAACCTAGCTGCTATTATTCTCAAGTATTAAATTAAATTCGTAAATTAAAAGCATTCATGCTTATAAAGAAACACAAATCACTAATTAACCAAAATTATCACATATTCCTTTGATTCCCTATTGAAAATTCCGACGTTGGAAACGACATCGTAAACAACATCGTAAGCAATATCGTAAACGACGTCGTAAATGACGTCGTAATCGATGACGTAAACGATATCGTAAATGACGTCGTAAACGATGTCGTGAACGATATCGTAAACTGCGGCGTAAACTATGTCGTAAACGATATCGTAAACGATATCAGATATATGGTCCCAAAATCCAACATCGTTTACGACGTTGTTTACGATATCATTTACGACGTCGTTTGCGATATCGCTTACGATGTCGTTTCCAACGTCGGAATTTTTAATAGGCGCGTCCCACGCGATTAAAACACGCTTGTCGCTTGAGAATAGGTCTGCATATGCGCGGGTGGTCATACACACTGGGGTGTTGAATACACGTGATAATACTGGTTCCCTGGTGAGGAATTCCGTAAAATACTTGAGACTGGTGGTGCATCTCTCCTCCCACTCCCTTGGGGTCCCGGACTCGGCGTGTGGGGACGTCCCGGGAATATTGCCGTCCGCTGTATACTTTTACGCTGTGTCCGTATGAATCATGTAACCTTGCTTCTTCGGCCGGATGATGATCCATTCGTGGGCCCGGCAGGTAATATTGCTCCAAGTGCTACGACATTGGTTCCCTCGGTTGATGTTTGGCTCGGTATGACGTGTAGCGTGAAAATTCCTGCGGTCTCCTGCACTCTTCTGACTTTTTAGCATGCTTGAGAGCGCTCTCCAGACCCCATATAAATGCTCTTAGCGCCGTAGCGCGAATTAGTATCATCGTGGTTGTGGCAATCTCATGCGCATGTTTCGCTTCGAGGGTTGCTCCGGCGTCACTCAGATAAGAGTGCAGACGGTCATACATATCGTCTGCCCTTTCTTCGCGATTCATCCTCAGGCGATAAATCTCAACCGCATACCACTAGAAGGGCTTCCCAGGAGCAAACCGCTCTTTTAGCAAATCTATGAGTTCAGTAATCCGTTCAAATTGCCTGTTCCGATTACATTCAAGCGCGTTTCCTGTTAACCGACCTAAGACGGCTGTGATTAAGGTAGATTCACACGCTGGCGTAATGTAATTAGCCGCGTTAACTATGTCCTGATTAAAATCGCGAATAGAGATATTTCTTCCATCGTAAAAAGGAATGTGACTGACCGTTTGTTGAATTGCTAGCGTAGCTGCGATTGATTGCGCCATACGCCTCACAACATTATCTGAATTAGGGGCTGCACTTTGTTGAGAGATACGTATGCTTGGTTGGAAACCTAAATCAAGACGTGAGCTATACATTTTCGCGACCGCTGACGCGTCCATATTTGGCGGATTGTTTTTAACAGGATTATTTTGATTGGAATTATTTTGGTCAGTCCACTCTTCGCCGTCCTTATTTTCGCCCGCCATGACGATTTTTTCGACTTTATTTTATTTCTATTTTTTTCAATTCGGGCGACTTCAATAGTAATCGGTTGGGCATAAAGAAGCAAGTAATTAGATACCAAGTCTCTCTAGGGCCAGCGTTTCTAATTTAATTCGGGTGAGTTCAATAGTAATCGGTTCAATAACGTATGTCTCGATTTGATGCGCAACTACTGCATGCCTTGTACATTGACTTAATAGCTCTCCTTTTGGAATGAAACTTAAAGGAGAACCTCGACGAAAGGTTACACGCACATTGCCCCTGTGAAATGATGCGGAATAAATTATCATTCCGGTAATTCTCCTATTAAAATATGGGACCTTGTGCTGTGGACACAGAGGAGGAATTTTATGCTTGCTGATTTGACCCTTTTATTTAACCCTTCCGAGTTTTCGATCCGAGAACTTGAAGATCGAATGGTCCAATTTCTCGATCTGCGAACAACTGCGAATGCACACGTTCTTCTAGGTTGTGAATAAAAATTCGCGAAAACTCCACGTCGGTATTTATGACTTTCTTAGAGTTTTCGGAGTTTGCCTGGTCTTGTATTCTGAAATCCTTTTTTTTTTAAACCGCTTTTAGATTAGATTTTTCCCCTTTCAAAAGTCTACTAGTATTTATATTGTTACAGTAAAGTGACAGATAAAGTAAAGTAAAGAATAGGCAACCAGTTTCTAGAAAGAAAAAAAAATGTTTAAACACCCGCATGCGAAGTTCGACATCTCATGGCTGCGCAGCGTGCGCAAAGTGCCCAATTCATGCATTTTCTAGGAGATGTTATGCGGAAACTGGTTCGAGTGTGCAAAGAGAAATGCATGGATATTCGCAAACTATTGATGGCCAGTCACAAAACAGCATTCATATTTGCGGTAGGACTCTAACAAAAGATGTTGTCATGATAACATGATGATTACGAAGTTCAGTGTTGACAGTTCAGGAAACCTAATTTTCCAGGCCTATAAGACTGTGTATAAAAGAAATGGCGGAATTCAGCGCCACCTAACACCGTTTTAGTAACTAAGACTCTGTGAGCATGCATTAGTGCACATGTATGTATGCATCGATGGTATGAGTGTGTTGAATTAAATATTTAAGTAAAGATAAATTAAATAATTAATGCAAAATACAGGATATACAAAACAGAAAACATGTAAAAATGATTACAAATATGTTTTTCGTACTTTTTGTGTGTTACTTTCAGATTTTCTCATCAATTCTTCAATTTATTTTCGATTAGAAATTTTAGTCACGCTCCCCGACCTTTTCTTCTAGAAAAATGGTGACCCACAGATTTTTGACAAGGCACTTGTCTTCTTTTACAACCGTGCACAACACATTGCTTGCGATCAATTGTTGACATTTTATTTATTCCTATAATGATCAGTTACAAATAACACGACTATCACGTAAGCCATACATAACCTTACTTTCATGTCACTTTTATGACTGCGCAATCTTCTTGCCTCTCTACGTCCCTCATCAGCAAACAATTTTCGCCACCTACAACCACTTTTTGAACTAATCTGCCCCCGTCTGTGCCACGCCTAAATCCACACTACGGCCATTTCTGTTACACACAGTCGTATAGGCCTGTAACTTTCTGAGAAATGTTACAGCAGTTATTTATTTAATCTTTTTTTTTCTTAAAAATGATTGCAAATTTTGTATATTACTAGATTCTAGGACCAATGTGAATCTTTTTAGTAGGGTGTTGTTCCTCTCAGGGAACTCCGCCCCCCTAACCCTCCGCAGGGCTTTGCCCCTGGACCCCACTTTGCTTTATCCCAGTTTCGTTCTTATTCACTGTGCCGTCTCAATCTTGAATTTCATCATTTTGAGAAGGAACTTCTCATGACTCATCGTGATCACCTACTTCACGCACTAGCATCACAATATACTATTCAATGATTGGCATCATTTTAAAGCATAGTTTGCCGTATTTACTTTACATTATGTACGTCTTTCTCTCATGTAGATTTTCAATTTATAATTTTTTTTCAATAAATCAAAATGCACCAAAAGTGGTACAAAAACGGATTCGGGTACAAAAATGGACACTTTGAAAAAATCACTCAAAATTTTCGAAACTGATATTTATTTGCAGTATTCACAAACACACATGTCAGTTTTTTCGAGACGTTCTGAGAAAAATTAATCAAATTCAAAAGTCCGCGAAATTTACGTGGGGTCCGTTTTTGCACCACCGAACGGTGTCAGTTTTTGTACCATTGTACAATTTGTACGTAGTGGGCAAAAAGGAAACATATAGTTTTGTTTTTGTTTTTGTACCATTGTACAATTTTTGCGTAGTGGGCAAAAAGAAAACATATAAATTGTTCGCGAAATTAGCAATATCAACTTTTTTCGAGGCATTCAAAAAAAAAAAATTATTCAAATTCACAAATTTACGATATCTAAGTGGTGTAACTTTTGGTACCACCAAACGATGTCGTAACGATGTCGTAAAGACGTCGCCAAATTTTGTGCCCACTGGGCTTCTACCATCTTCCCTTAAATTAGTACAAAAATCTCACGTAGGTGGCGACCCTAGTATTCTCAATATCTAGGGGGCCGCTGTTTATGTACCACTGTCCGTTTTTGTACTTTCTACTCTGTGTATTAAAAATGAACTACATATTATATAGTTCTTACTTTGTACCTTTTTTAATATTTTTTTAATTTATGTTTCTTATTGTAATTGGCTTTGAGGTGCGTATTCTAAATTTTTTGGTTTGTAAATACACATAAAATCAGCACTGACAATTTTATGACATTAAGGGGTCAAAAATCTTAACTAAGTTTACCATATTACATAATGTTACATACATATAATAATACATTACATACATATGATACATTACAAGATGGTATTTTTCTAAGCCTCTTGCAATACAACAAGTATTAAAATATAAATTACCATAACTTGCTTAAGAACTTTACTGTCTAATTATACATAAGTGGAGATTTAACAAACCACATGCTATTTTTAGCATAGAGTCAAGACGATTTAGGGTTTCAATTGGGATGCAAGCGTGAGGTTTAAACATTTCGAAGTATCAGATTCTTCTAATAACTCGTTCGATGTGAATCGTAAAACTTGGAATTCTTCTAGTTTTAATTAGTTGTTTTTTTCGTTTTATTTATTTGTACACTGACCATAGACGGACGGATAAGAGTAGAATTTCGCGCAAATAAAAGTTTGTCGATAAACTTAAAACCTAGGTCAGCTATAACTGCAGTATTAATCGACAGAGTTCCTAGATAATATTCAGAATTTTCGACCATTGCCACATCCGAAGCTCTTCCTTCAAAGCCTTCTGAGATGAAATTTATCAGGCCATCATGACTATACCGAGCACGAAAAGGCATTGGCAAAAGAGATTTTGTTGATTCTTTACTTGGCCTCAAAATTAATTCACTAAAATAATGTGCCAGGTATAATGTACACTCCCGGTATGTATAGGTCTCTCCAGCGCCAAGGTGTCGTATAGCTCTTCTGTGGACGAGCTCAGTGTCTTCGGGGATGCCATAAAATTTTTCTCGCTTCAAATAAACCTTGGCGCATTTTTCTAACCCAAACTCCATGCGAATCTCCCGAGTGTATTTCTTGACAATCCCTAAAGCTAGATCTAGTTGCTCTTTATTTTTAGCATAGATCTTGAGAGCATCCATGTGAAATACATGAGTGACCTTATGCTTTCGATTTCCAGGTTTGCAGCGGGAAGTACCCTTTGGGAAGGCGAAGTGCGAGAGATAGTGTCAATAATGTCAGGCAAAAGAGGCATCAATCTCTTTATGAACCTCACGATGTGTGGCTGAACCTTTAAGCTTTAAAAGAGACAGATGATAAGTCTATGGGAGGTTGAATCGAAAGCTTACCGGTAGTCAATCCAGGCCATCAATAGGTAGCGCTGGTAGGATGCTGCGTCTTTGCAGACACATCTATCGATGAGCAGTTTCTCCCGACACGGCACGGTAACGCAGACGTTAATGCGAAAAGTGCAAGAGCTCTGGGTGTTTTTCGCACCACAGAGCATGCAGTCGAGCCATGTTACCATGTAACCGAATATATATATATATATAGTTGAATGTATGTCATAAGGACAGCCGCAAGATTTCACTGGGAGGAGGTATTAATCTAAAAAATTGCACCCGCTCCTAGTGAAATCGCGGTCAAATTTCAGCTGTAACCACGTCCCACGACCGTGAGATAGGTATATATATATATATTCGGTTTCAGTTTAGATTCCTCTGGAATCAAACCGAAGGGCCTATGACAAAGCCACCGAACGCGTCCTCGGGTTGCGGATAGAGGGTCCCTGTGCCGAGGGTTTCTCCTGAATATGGTTACAATAATTATTAAACAGTCGCGGACAATTATCCAGGGGTGGTCCCGAAGGAATTAACCCCTAAGCAGTGGCGTAAAAACCGTCCCGAAAGCTGAATGGCACCTGGGTGAGGTGTCTCGAACAGTGACTCTGGGATACCGGACGACCTCTCAGAGTATGCAGCCTTATCCTTGCATGCGGGGCTCTACAAGGATGGACAAACCCATTTCCCTAGCTATTCATGGGGGAAAAAATGATAACACCAAACATAGTTGTAGTAATTGCGGTTCAAAACAATCGAACGCGCACGGCTCCTCCCGAAAATGAGTCGGACAACAATGCCGCCTATCCTAGAGTTGGGGGAGCCAATCAAGACGGAGTCAATGCGATGGACCGGCGGAATCTCAGTACATTTGGGTCTTAGAGCATATATTATATGGAGTGCTAATCAGGGGTAATTTTGCGTCCAAAAGATAGGTAGCGCTGTTCAAAATCTCATACGGTGAAAGTGCCTGTCACTTATAACGTTGCCAGACGTCGCTTGTCATATTTAAAAATTTTTTTTATAAATAGCTTAAAAAATCCCTGTAAATATCAAAATGAGATCTCCCTCGGTTTTCGAGAAATAATTATGAACATACACCGTGGCATTGTGTATTGGTGTCCCCAGCGTCCGAGAGTCTGAACTGTGAAGTTCGTGCATACGATTATAATAGTCTTCTATTTTTCGTATATTATTTATGTGGTTATTCACATCGGGTTCATGGTTCTGCCGTATGTATTTAAATACATATTTATCGAAAACTAAGCGAGATTCCATTTTGATATTTAAAGGGCTTGTAGAGGACATTGTAAGCTATCTATATAGAAAAAAAATAAAAAGTGAGTTTTCTCCAGAAATTGTGTTTAAATATTAGTTTTTGGAAAGTTAAGAAGTTTTTAAAATTTTTTGTTTTACAAATATTTTTTCAAAATTGCGTCTTATTACAAATGATGAAAAAAATATACCTTAATATCATTGAAATCACCAAAGTTATGAAAGGTCAAGAAAAAAAGGTCCAAAATTTTCAATTTTCAATTTTCAATATCTCCTAAGTTTTTTCAGTGTTTTAAAAATTAATTTAGGGTTTTTCTTTCAACAAAATAAGGAAAGAATACTAGAATTTTCATCAAAATTACTAACAATATCTGAAATTCTTTTGATAATTTGACATGGAATTGCTCTAAACTGACTGAAGACAATTTTTTAATAATTATAGTACTTTGGCTTGTGTGATTTATTTTGAAATTTGGTAAAATAATTATAATGAGTTTCATTACCAATGATTTTTCGTGTTTTCAATTTGAAATGAAGAATGTATCATATTATTTACAAAAATTGAACACTTTCTTATTTAAACAAGCGCGCGCAAAGTTGCACTTGCACAGTTTGAGATTTTGATTTGCGACATCTATCATAAGGATGCGTACTACAATGCTTCAGGGATAGGGATGAACACTCCATGTAATATATCCTCTAAGGTTACTATGGACCTTTTCATTTAAGAGCGGAAGCTTAGGTGCCGCCATGATACTGAGCGAGCATTTAAAGGTTTCGGATACATTTTCGTTAAAATGTACACTGTGATACCAAATTTTAATGTAAAATTTAATGAAAAAGATGTGGCAGGTGCTGAATTATAGCATTAAAAGGTTGATGAAAACACTATTTGAGAGCTGAAAATAGGTTGGCTGAAGTGCAGACAAAAATATACCAAAGAGAAAAAGCAAGGACTTGTTGACCGTTATACAGAATGCAGGTTATGTTTACATCTTGTATAGTCGTGTACTTGGCATAGTAGGAAAATAGTGTTTTACTTCAAAGTGAAATTATCTGTAATGAAAAAAATATATAAAAAAAGGTTGTTGAAACATTTTCAAAGAAATGCAGTTGAAAGTGAATCAATAGCTGTCATAATAAGTGGGTTGGCAGTTTTGACATTCATGTAGCTTGAAAAATACTAAATATAAATACAAAATATTCCATTACAAAAGTGGCATTTTTTCTAAAAAATTAAATACAGTAGGCATGCTTTTGATATGCGTCATTCAAAATTCCTTCTTCCAAAGTCCTTGAATATTTAATTAATTTGTTATTTCTACCTTTACATTATCTTGCTGGCTCTTACTTTTAACAGGATTGGTAAGCTTTTCAGATGGACCACTTTCTCCCACGAAATGCAATGAGCAAATATAAGTGTCTTTGTTTACTTTTTTTATGCTGGAAAACTACCTACCGACAAGTATTTTTCCTGCATAAATAATGTAAACAAAGACACTTCTCTGCGCGCACATAACCTCACCCAGATGTTACTTTTACTACATTCCACGCAATTTTGAATATGCATTTTAAGTGCATCATTGGGAATGTTACCCTTTCGAAATATTAAACAGGGTTTTCGAAACGAAATACAATAATAGTTATATTCCAAGTACGACTTGCGTCGCGACAGTAACTTTTGCAATTTCTAAAACAGCACTTCTTGGTAGCACCAACCTTTTTTCTTTTTAATGGATTTTATTCTGGTAAATCAGACATTTTCTGTTAGAAGCGTTTTAATTTCTAAGTGCTAGACATATTTTTCTACATTCTCATCTCAATGAGAAGGTATTGGTTTTCTTTTTCATTAATATTTACTATTGTCACATACGTTTCAGGGAAAAATAGTACGAAACTCACGGAAGTGCTATTTATTTTTCGCGCTAGCGCAGCATCGTTTTCTTAAATGAAAAGGTGTATTGGATCTCTTTTTCTATCATATGAGATAGACAAACAGGTCCAACTATAGAATTTCTTACTGAATTGACGATAAGTTCCGGAAAAGTGGTAAATCGCTTTTTTCATTATATTTAAGGGTTCGAAAGCAAGAGAATGACAATACAATGCAGGGATTGGGAGCGAAATGGCGCTTGCTACTTTTCTCCTCTCTAGGCAAAGGGAAGTATACACAAAAATATTATAAACCTAGATGCGGTGCGGGGTTAGTTACCCGCCATAAATATAGACGGCGCGTCCGGCGAAAAAAGTCAG
>JAABKJ010011934.1:0-10632 GCA_011634705.1 Andricus grossulariae
CGTGTGTTTTGAGGACACGAAGCGACCCAAGGATGACAGCTTTCTGCATCCATCTCGCAAGTGCCGTGACATATTTTCGGCACGCGGGTATGGCTTTAAGGTTACGAACCAGTAATAGTTTCGCACCTCTGAGAGCACTTATCACAATCTTAAAAGAGAGGCATTAAAAGGTTACATTTACGCTAAACCTAGTTGTTCTTGAAAATCTCACCCCAATAAACTAGGGATTCCCGATAACACTCTACCTTAGTTAAGTTGGGAAATCACTATGATTTGTTGGGCGCCATTTTGTAAATATGACTTTAGGGTCTCCATAAAACCATCCTTGCTTATATTGGCTCAAGGATAATTTAATTCAATCGAGAAAAATCAGGACTTTCTATCAATCTAGAGCGCCAGCCACTAGTGAAATCTCAAAAGAACAAAAATAAAAAAAAAAGTAAATATTTCCATCTCCTAGTGACACCATTTTTTTTATTCAAAAGTTAATCTGACATTATAGCGAAATCTTCTGCACTATCAATTTTAAGGCTTATTCCATAAAGGGTTTCAGGGCGGGGCTTGTCTTACCACAAAAAAGAGAAAGAGACCACGATTCAATGAAGGATCAGGGACGATGCTTTGTCATTATCATAAGACAAAAAAAAATCCGAAGGAGTACGAATTTCATCTTTTAATCCAAAGGCTTAAGAAATTTCAAAATTGACTATAAGTTTGATTACAACATTAATTTCATCCACTCATTCGAAATCAAATTTTTACAAAGGATACTCGAACCGTATGGAACGCGGAATTCAACGGAAGAAAAGTTTCAACACAATCTTGCCATTACATGTTCACGTGGTCGACCCCAGCGTCTGATAAAACATACAATAAAAATTTGTCGGCCTTTCAAAAATCGATCTTTCAACAATCAAAGAGAAAAAAATTCCTTCACAACAATTCAACGCGACTCTGCCTTAATGGGCGAGGAACGAGAGTGACAGCTCGCCATGCAACGTTGATGTTCCCAGAAGGTGTGTCCGTTGGTCGCTACTCCAGTTGACCAATGGCAACACAGCTTTTGCGCGCCAACCGCTGATGTGCCAAACACGACCCCGCGGGAAATCCAATTCCATTATGGCCTCCGGAAATTACGTCACCAGTCCTAGCGACAAAATAGAAAGAGTTGAGCAAAGGTTGCACTTTGACGGTGTGAGTAAAAATCAAAAAGTTCCCTCTCAGTATTTGAGCCAATTCCGAGAGGAAATTCTTGCATTGGAGCCCTGTGTGGATCTAGAATGTTTTTGACACCCCCGGAGTTACCGGCAGTGCAAGCTGAGAATCGCCTTTAAAGTCCATAGTCTACAAAAAGACAGAGCGGTACTGGGTCGCTTCTCTGTCTCGCTCTGGGAAGCGTGGAAATTTCATTCACCTGTGAGTAAGGGATATCGTCTCCTGCAGAACTCTCCCTCTCACTCTATCTTGTCGTGGCTACCTGGCAGTGTCATGGCGGCTTTTTTTGTTGGTTGACTCTTGTCAGTCTCGTTGCCATGACGACTGGTATTATTTGCAAGGAACCATAAGGAACCATTGGTGACGAATTCCCTGATCTGCTTTGCCAACTCTGATGTGATGACCATCTAGGAGCACGTGCGTTGTTGAAGGTTGACAGCTGACTCTCTCGCATTATTTGACAGATTGCAAAAGAAGCGTATACAACGAGAATAAATAATATGCTTTCTCAAAATTTCAGAGTGCTCCATGAGTTTAACTTGAGGAACCCGGTGCCGGTAAGAATCGTTTAGTGACAAGTGACACATAAAACCTTCAAAATCACATGGAAACTCCTTATTATCATTTAAGATTTGCAGAAATCCCTTTATGTGTCTCAACATCTTTTTGAATACTCGAGATATTGCAAAATCTTATGAGCTCAGTTGGAATCTTATTGAATATTTAAAAATATCTTAGAATATAGTGAAGTTGAGTAAAATCTGTAAAAGGAAATTGAAAATCCTTGTAATCCTTTCAAATCCTTTATAATATTCGTGAATCCTCAAAAATGTCGGTAAATCTGGTGAAATCCTTTAAAATCCTAGGATATACGTTTAGATTTTTTGAAATCTTAAAATCCCTGAAAATCGTTCTCAATTTTTGCAAATCCCCCGAAACTCATCGATATCCCTTGAGATCCATTGAAATTGTATGAAATTATTTGTAATTACTTGATATTTTATGAAACAAAAATAAATTTTCATTATCTAAGACTAACTTAACTTAGGAATGAACTTCGCGTTTGCTAGTCAAAGTTTTCATTACATTCGATCTTACTTACATTTTTTCTCTTGATATTAAGTTTGAACATCAAAGAGTGGAATGTACTCAACATAAAATTTTAAGTATTTATCGTAGAATTTGAGTTTGAAAAATGGGTAGTCGACAGTGAAATTTGAACTTAACAGAGAAAAACCCTGAGATATTTAAAGAAAAATAAAAACATGAATACAGAAAATGGAAACTGTATTTTTCAACTAAACAAGTTTAGCTTTTATCCAATCATGGAATAGTTAAATTTTCAGCTGAAAAATTTAGTTTTAAGAGATTTAAATTTTCAACCAAACATCTAAAATCTCAACTAACAATGTAATAGTGCACACTTCAACCAAAACCGATTTTTATTTTAAATCAAACACAGGTGGAATCAACTAAAAAAGACGAATTTTCCACAAAGCAGTTGATTTTTCAACCAATGAGGATACCTTTAAAAAAAATTGTTTAATTTCCAAAAAAGTAGATTAATTTTTAACTAAATAGTGAAATTTTCAACCAAAAACATGAATTTTTAACTGAATAGTTTACAAAAAAAAAATCAACAAAGTAGTCCAATTTTCAAACAAAGAGATGAATTTTTAACTAAAATGTTGCATCTTCAGCCAAGAAATTAATTTTTAATAAAGTAGTTCCAGTATCAACCAAGTAGTTGAATTTTCAAGCAAGAATATTAATTTTCTACCAAAAAACACGAACTTTCTTCAAAATGGATGAATTCTCAACTAAAAAAGACAACTTTTCCATAAAAATGAAATAACTAAATTTTTAGTAGAAAAAAGTAATGTTTTACCAAAAAAAAAAGATTCAAGAAAATAATGAAATTGTCAACGAAAACATTTTTAAATGAAATCAAAAATCTTCGAACAGAAAACTGAACTTAAAAAAATAGTGTTACTCACACAAAATTAAAAAAAAAAAATTTTATCAAAAAAATTGTCGCAGCACGCGATAAAGTTTCTAAGTTCCGTCGATACAAATTTCAAACGCTCAATAAAAATTATATTTCATTTTATCATAGAAATTTCTAAAATGGTCTAAAACACAAAAACACGAAATATTACACGAAGAAAAAATTTAATCGATTTAAATTATATATTTTAAAATTATTTCATTTATATTCCTGTTTTGAAGTTTTTAAAGTTTTTAAAAGTGTTTTTCGTTTTAAAACTTTTTAAGGAAATTTGACTATTTCAATCAAATTAGTCACCATGCTCACCGACGTAAAATTTACAAAATGTTTTCTTGAAATCAAAAGCATAACCTGTAAAATATATACGTTTAACGTAACAGTTTTGCAAGAATTGGTAGTACTTTTGAAATTAAGAAATGATGTAATTTGCTATATAGTTTTTCCTAAATGTGGTGATGCATTTATGAATTTTGTCTCTATTTTATTGTCCTTAAGTTAAAGGTCACGATGTGTACAATTTTCTTTATGAGAATTAAAAAATGAGCTTATAAATCTTAAAACGTTCAAAAATATTTGATAACTCAGATGTTACAAATAATTATGGAAAAAATTCAAATTTCTCTCCCTTCGGTCACATTAATCGTGACTTCTGTTAACCGGGGAAAAATGGAAGTAAGCCAGGAATTCAATTGAGAACGATGTTTGAAAGTTTGTAAAACAATATTTGTGATGAAAATAACGCAAATTCCCCTTGTTTCCTTTAGTCCGCATCCTAGCATTCTCTGTAAAAAAATTGGACTTTGTTCTTATTTTCCAAATTTAAAATCTTGAACCTCTTATAATGAAAGCAATGAAAAGTTTTAATGTACTTTTTATTTCTTTAATCTTCAGTTTTAATATGTGTAACTATGTTGATAATAATTTTTACTTGCTTGTTATAATTTTCCAAGTATGTTAAGGAATATGACGTTAAATATTCGAAAAATTATAAGAAAGCGGTGTTAAAAACTTCATGTGCATGTGCGGAAAAGCAGGAGACTATTTGAAGTTATAAAATCTGCACTTGTCATATTGCAGTAAGGATAAATTATTTTAAGAAATTAGGGATTTCTTAAATTAAGTTAAATTAATTTTTCTGAAGTAAAAAACTTAAAAAAATATCTATCTGTATTATTATTGATGATATTTTGTTAACAATTGATTTTCTCAGAAAATTATAATTTTTGGTTGAACATCACTATTTTTGACTGAAAATTTGGGAATTTATTGCAAAATTCACTTTTTCCGGGCTGAGAATTAATATTTTTAACTTGAAATTTATCTACTACATTTTTTGTTGAAAATGCATCTTTTTGGTCAAAAACTCAACACTTTTTGTTTAAAACGTAACGCCTTTTCACGAAAATTCAACTTTTTTGGTAGAAAAAGATTCTTGCTGGTTCTAAATTCATCTTTTTGGTTGCAAAATCAACTATTTGGTTAAAAATTAATTCATTATGTCGACCATGCAATAATACTACTCATACAAATCAAATTTATTCTGGACTTTCCTCTAAGTTGTCATATCTTTGGATTTTTCAGTAAGAATAGTTTTACAAAAAATTGAAATTGCGTTTTACTACAAATTTCTAAAAGAGAAAAAGGTTTATTATCAATCATAGCATTTTTATACTTTATTATAGTTAACTCAACTGATTCTAAATTCATGTGAAAACTGAAGCACCGGCAGCGATGACGTTCGAGCAATTAAAATAGATTTCTATCCAACTTTTAGCCTAAGAGTTGAATTTTAAAACCAAAAAAAGATGAATTCTGAAGAAATAAATTTTCGGAAAATTACTTCAAGTTTCAACAAATTCATTGACTTTTCACTGAAAAAGAGAAACTTTCAACAAAATATTTGAATCAACGTAAAGCGAATCATACTTATCCAAGACAAATTTTCAAGCGAGTTATACGACCTTACTGAAAAAAGTTTCAGTTTTCAACAAAAAACTTGATTTTCTACCAAACATTACGCATTTTCAATGAAATACACGAATTTTCAAAGACAAATAGATGAATTTTCACCAAAAATTTGATTATTCAACGAATAGGATAAATATCCATTCAAAAATGGATTAGTAAATTTTCAGTTGAAAAATCTATTTCTAACAATAAAAAGACATTTTCAAATAAGTAGTTGAATATACAACAAAAAAAGATGACTTCTCGATGATAGATGTATTAGTTGATTTTTCAACCAAAAAAGATTTAGATTTTCTCATCATTTAAATATCACTTCCATAAGTCTGTGTTCTAGTGTCCCAAAACAACCCGTAAGTAAAAAATTGAGGTTCGCGCATTTCTGGCACAAATTATGATATTTGTTGCGGTTTTTTGAATAAAAATTGTTGCTCGAAATAAAATACTACTTTCTGCTGATAATTAGATGTTTATATAATAAGTTTGAACATTTTATGATTATTTATAACAATATTCTCTTAGAATAATGCTGGAAAATTGCAGTTTTTACTAAAATCTCCCCTTTTTTGTCCACTTTTTAATTGGAATAAACTAAGAATCAATTCACCTCAAGAAATATATTTGTTTAAACAATTAATCAGTATTTTCTTTGAAATTTTTCTTGAATAATGCTAGAAAGTCGCGGTTTTTTACTGAATTTTTCATCTTTTTGTTGAATTTTCACTAAGTGGGAAAATAGTTCATGCAAGTTAACAAAACGATTGTTTAGAACTATCTTTTCTCAGAAAATTACTGAAAATCTGTGGTTTTTTCTTGAAATTTTTAACGTTGCTTTACATTATTAGTTATGAAGCAATAATAAATAAACAATAAAGAGAGTATCTTTTGCCACAATCTCTTTCTTTTTTGTAAATGAATTTTTCTGAAATAAAAGAATTATTTAAATATTCTTCAAATGTTCTATATAGATTATCAAAAGGTGGCACCTCGCGGTGTTCATCCCTGATATTATTTTTTTTACAAATAAAAGAAGGTGCTTCTTGGCAGCCCGGAGTCATATCACAGCTATCGCTAAAATGGTACCACGCGGCAGCCATTCTGCGTCGTAATCCCCGTCGGCTTGCTAGGGAAATGCTTCCCCTTACGATGGTTGGTGGTGCGCTGTCGACGATTCTGACAGGGCAATCGTTCGATCCTCCACCAACGCTTTCGACATTATGTTGTGGATGCGATTGTTCGCCAGCACCTCGTCCGTCGTTCGTGTGCGTTTCGTCAAACTGTTGGTTAGCAACGCCTGATCTTAACGCGGTGTTTATTGGTGCCAGTATTAAGGAGTTACCGTGTACTTTCTGTGCGATGTTTTGCTTCCAGACCCAGTTCACATCGCCAGATATGTGATCCAAGATCTGGGAGAGTCCGAGCCGGGCTGGGGCCAGATTGGTGTTGAAACCGGCTGCCTTGTTCAAGAGCTGATGTCTTGGCACGTGCACCTAAATACTGGGAACGCACCGCGGCATTGTGAGGGTGGCCCTTTACCGGGTTTGGTAAACTGCCGGTCTCCGGTGAACTTCTTGTTTTCGACTATTCCACTATCCTGGTTTCGATTCTCCCTGGTTCCATTCTCCCGGGCTCCTGTAGATGAGCATATTCCACAACTAGCAACCCTACATTTGACTAGCCTCGGCCCAGGCATAGCCTGTGAACTGTGCCCCGCTGTCACTGAGAACTCGCCGAGGATAGTCGTATTGACTAAAGACCTCCTCCTTTAGTTTTTGATTATTGTAGGGCCCTCGGATGCCATGAGGGGAAATGCCTCCCCCCAACTAGTAAAGAGTCGATGGCAACAAGGATGAATGTGTGTCCTGGGCAAGTGCGAGGCTGAAAGCGACTGGACTCTGACAAGCCATTTTGGCGGCCTCGAAGTGCTTGAGGGCCTCCGGTGTCATCTTATACGGGCGTTTGGTTGAAAGAATGTCTGAAAATGGGGCAAAAATTACCGAGGAGCCTGGGATATACTATGTAACTGAATTACAGACTCCGAAAAAGGAACACATCTCTTTATAGCTGCGCGTAAATTGAGAGCCTCTAAAAAATGAGAGCCTTCACCTGGCGTGGAGAAGGCCGTATATTGGCCATTACCCACTTTTCAGATTTAGTGTGGAGAATATTTTGGCCGTGTGTAGAACCTTGAGAATCTCGTGGATTCTGGGTAGGCACTGGGGCGCGTCTACTGTCATACTGTTCAGCCTACTGTTATTAACGCAGAAGTGGTTATCGCCATCCTCCTGACCTGCGACTACTATAGCGCCAATGTATTGACGTTTCTCATCCGATTATCGGCGAGGTGCTTCTCGAAAAGGGTGTTCGTCTTTCAACTAAATTGTGTATCGCACGTTGGCCAAAGTTTGCTTGAGGCGTTCGCCTCCATGGAATAAGGAATTGTGTAGACGTAGACAGCTAAGGAATTCTTCCTGGAAATCCGGAGGAAATTCGTTCTGTACCGTTATTTCTTCCGAGGGGGAGGCAAGCTCATGTGCGTGGGGAAAGAGGCTGAGATACACCCGTCTTTGACCCGCGGTATCGAGGACGATACAGTCGGCTACGAGGTCGTGGATGACCTTGTGCTGTTTCAGTTCTGGTCGACATAGAATCAGCTCTGCACGGATATCTGGGCTAATATAAAAGGTTCCAAGGTAAGCGACTTCCTGGAGGGCCGGGCGCAAGGTTATTGTGTAGTTAAATTTTATTGTCACCCGTACGGTGGCTAAGGTATCAATCTCAGCAACCACCTCCCGATTGTTCAGAAAGATTCAGACTTGGTGAAGGCTGCTGAGATCGGCTGATACAGCGCTTAAGACTGGGGTGTGCTGGGCGGCAACAGCGTCGACTTTGGTCGCGCGGTCTCACCAGTTTTTCGAGACCGGAGTATTTGACCGGTCCTTTATAACGTGACAATCCTTATGGAAGTGCTGTCCCGGGCAGCAATGACACTGCGGCGGGGGTCGCGCATACGGTGTTGAGGATGTTGAGTTGTTTATGTTGATTGGCTGTGCCATGGTTGTCGACTTGCCCTGAGCAGCGTCTCGCGTAGCTTTCCGAGGGTTTTCCTCGGCCTCGCCGTCTTCGGCCTGAATGGCCCGTTCTACCAACTCCTCGAACAAGGTGATAGCTGCTGCTTTCAAACCCTTTTTTAATTGCGGTTTAAGTGCTTTGAGCAAAAGAGTCACTATCTGAGCCTCGGTTGTTTGAGGAAGCAAACGGAGGACAAGGAAGTATTTCTTGTGAAGAAGCACAGCGGTGGCTGCTTTATCCTTCTGCTTCGCCGTGTACAGATTGATGTCTGATTTATTCAGTGATTTTACACGGGCGAAGTATTGCATCAATAAGTTGCGGAATATTTCCCATGGTAAGGACAAATTCCAGTATACCTCGTACCACTTCGAGGCTTTGTCGGTCAAGGATTTCGTGACCATCCTTCTCCATAGATTTGGCTCAATCGACGCCCCTGCGAAACAAGATTCGCACTGGTTTCAGAACTCTTCTGGATCTTCTTGATCCACTCCTGAGCATGTTGACAGTGGCACATCTGGTGTGAGACGAGACGGGGGGAAAGGAAATAGAAAAAAGTGTTTAGGTTGTCACGTAGAGTCCACGGAATTGAAAAAAATGTTAGTTTGCTGCAACAAAATAACAGGGAGTTATTTCCGCTTCAATCGACAATATTCATTAATGGGTTCTCTCTCCTTTTGGTCTGCATTTGACCAACCTCGTATCTCTTGCAAAAGTTCTAATCCTTTAAACAAAGGGCCAACCTGCCGTAAGCATTCTAGTCTCGTGTCTAGAGGATTATTTGTAATTTTTACATTTTTATTACTTTTCTTTTGTTGCGTCACAATTCCGTAAAGAGAAGAAAGATAAAATAA
This sequence comes from Andricus grossulariae, assembly GCA_011634705.1. Taxonomy (NCBI): domain Eukaryota; kingdom Metazoa; phylum Arthropoda; class Insecta; order Hymenoptera; family Cynipidae; genus Andricus; species Andricus grossulariae. Next base: position 9,112 of record JAABKJ010011934.1, read on the forward strand.
TGAGACAATAGTATGCTAGTAAGGTACGGAAATGACGAACGTACAGAAATATTTGAGGAGGGGAGGAGGCTTACTCTGAAAAACTATCTGACGTGTAACCAAGGTGCACCGACTACGATCCGAAATCAAAAAACAAATAAACGGCAAAAAAGTATCCCGAGGAATTGCGATGTAGATGCTGAGGTAATACGCTGGCCACATTAAAACGTTGAAGGTGATAACAGACTTTAAAAGATGAAAAAAACTTTCTGTTTTATAAAAGACCTGTTACCTTCTTTGCTTACGGCAACTGAGAGAGTAAAGCGGATGCTGCTAACGTAGTTGGCTTTCGAAAATCGACTTACTTGCTGCCTCGCATGCTGTCGCCAGGTAGCTTGACGCGAGAGCTCTTGACGTCAGTGGGAGAACGTCAAACATCCGCGCCATGTTTATGATAAAAATAATGTATTTTTAAGAAAGTTACATAATTCGAGATCACACATACACATACACTTACATAAAACAATAGGATAGTGCATCGAATCTATGCGTCTAACAGATGACCTATGAGGGAGCGATCCGCCCACCCTAGTCTGGACGTATATCCTCTCTGCGGCCTCCTAACCGAGGCTGCCGAATGGCAGAGTGGGTGAGTATCACTTTGCCTGATCAACAATGTAGGACGTCATTTACTGTGCGATAAGTATGCCTGGCACCTGAGAGGTATAATCGCAATACGTTGGTAGCAACCAAACCGTCCGAGATCCAAAAACACTCGGCGTAGGATGGCCGGATTCGGAGTACTGTCTTGAGAATAAACACGGGTATGGCACAATAGGCTTCATAGCTTGAGCGCCAGGAGTGGGAGTCAGGATATTTAGCATACGTCAGTTTGCATTCTCATATAATTTTTTTAAACAGAATCTCGAACCAGATTCACTAGTTATAAGTTCTGGTTAAGACCTCCGAAAGTAACTTTTTTCGACAGTATTTTATTGAAAATTCGTTGTTTATGGTAGAATATTAATCTTTTTAGTTGGAAACTTATATTTTTTAGTTGAAAATTAAAGTTTTTCTCCGAAAAGTCATCATGTAAGATGGAAATTCTTTTTTTTTTATTTAAAATGTAACCATTTCATTGAAAACTCGTGTCCTTCTGTTTGAAAGCATATTGTGCAAATGATGCAGAACACGTTTTACTTGATTCCAATGCTTTGGGCAGATATGTTGACGAGATTTTTGTCATCTGGATACATAGACTAGGTGAACTACGCAAGTTTTTCGCTGTCATCAATCAAATACAACCTAATATCCAATTCACCATGGAAATCGAACAAAACGAAAAATTACCTTTCTTGGACGTACTAGTTTACAAAAGATCTCATAACACATTAGGACATGAAGTTTACAGAAAACCCACCCATACAAACAGATACATACATGCCTCCTCCCACCACCACCCATTTCAAAAGCAATCGGTCATCAATTCCCTTATATACAGAGCTGTCTCCATAACAGATAAAGATAACTTACAAAAGGAAT
>JAABKJ010011935.1:0-10631 GCA_011634705.1 Andricus grossulariae
CGAAGCAGATACAGGCATCTTCTTCGACAGATTTGGTCATCCAATCTGTCGGCGTTGAACAAGGTATCTGCGACTAATATGCTTGCCGTCCCGGTTCTACTCTACTCGTTTGGGGTGGTTCACTGAACGAAGAACGAGCTTACGGCTCTTGATATCACCACACGTAAGATCATGCATATATGCATAGAAGTTTGCATATCAATTCGTCTGTTCCGCGATTATAGATCTCATGCCGTTAAGGCGGACGCGGACTTCTGAGTCTCCAATGTCTTCATAACCGAATGGTTTTAAGTACAGCTTACATAGTTGCAAATGGAAAATATCCGCTCCTAAAAATGGTCAGGAACCACGAGATGATGGGCAAAGGAGCGTTTCTTTGCAAAGCCGCAGAGCAGGCGGCTGATACCCTTGGACTGAATTTTCACATCAGACGTGAGGAAAATGCATTACTCCATCTAGATGCTTCACTTCTGAAAGCTGAAGTAAAGAAAGCAGAATTTGAAAAATTCCACCAACGGCTACTCGACAAGAAATTGCACGGAAATTTTCACAGGAATGTAGAAAAACAGTCTTTGCCGAAGGAGCAAACTTTTGGTTTTCTCAGACCATCAAGGCTTAATTCAGGTACAGAGGGTTTTATTTTCGCATGCCAAGACGGTGTCATTTCCACCTTAGTATACCGCGATCGCAATTTATATCAAGAAGTTCCCAACGATAGGTGCAGAGCGTGCCATGCAAACGCAGAGTACCTAGACCGCATACTATCTGGGTGTCCCAAATTTTCTGGAACTACGATTTTCAGATAGGAGTCTCCGCTGCACACTGGAGGCCTGAAATTGTTCTCCAAGACTTCGAGAAACGAACCATATTCTTGATCAAATTCTCGGCTCCGCCCGACTACAACATCACTGCCAATGAGAAGAAAAAGGAGGAGAGGTATCAAAGAAAGGGAGTTGCAGCAACTGTACCCAAAATATTCGGTGGTTGTTTAACCTTTTTTTTAAGTGTATATACAAATTTATTAATGCATAACAAATAAGTATGATGAATTTATATAATGTAAGTAATTTGTAGAATGGTAAGAGGATCTTAGTCAGGAAAAAGGGGAGAGGTACCAAAGAAAGGGAGTTGCAACAGCTGTACCCAAAATATTCGGTGGTTGTTTAACCTTTTTTTTAAGTATATATATATATACACAAATTTATTAATGCATAACAAATAAGTACGATGAATTTAAATAATGTAAGTAATTTGTAAAATGGAAAGAGGATCTTAGTCTTAAAATTACATCTTTTTTAGATATATAGGGCCTATTCCTGTTTTGAATTAAATCTGCATTCGGAGTAAAAGTTTGGTTAATTTTCAATAGTTTTTGTGTAAAACGTTTTTTCTGGATATATTTATTACTGTCATCTACGTCCTAACAGCCTTAAAATTAGAGTGAATGTCTAACATGACAGTTGAACGAAAGCAAAGTTGTGGCTGAATATGAATGCTGTTTTTTGATTGGCTATCAGCAGGGTGCGAAGAACTGGCCGATTCAATTCGCGCACTGCTGATAGCCAATCAAAAAATAGCATTCATATTCAGTCACAGCTCAAGAGTGCGCCAATAACTTCTTAGTGTGTTCCACTTAGTGTTTGAGTCGGAAACTTTGCGTCTGAATATTCCAAAATATGAGTTTACGAAAAATTATTAAAATTAGACAGGTTGTAGCTGTATAGACAAACTGTTATTTAAAAAAGGAGTTTGGCTTCTTATATAAAAAATATTTGATTCTAGTATTTATTGAATATAAGAAAGGGATTAAATTTTGAGGTTAGACCGTGGGTCCAACAGTCTTAAACTTTGGCATATCAGCGCAACCTTTAAATATTAATTAAAAAATCTAAAAAAGGACGTGTATATTGTTTTGGCCACAAGTAGCAGTAGTAGCGCTCAATAAATACTTTCTTGTTACAAATTAAATACAAAATACAAATCAAATGTAAAAGAGACAGAAAAAAATAGTGTAGGTTATACAAAATGCATTCTTTCAACATCATTTGTTATATTTTGTTAGGCGTACGACATATTGCTTAGAATCACAAATAATTTCATCTTTTCGTATATGCTTCTCTCCATATAATAAAAAATACGATATAGCAATAATAATTTTGTTTACAAAATAATGATTTTCTACACTCAACGTTTCTCGCTCTGACCCGTCAGGGATCGATATTTGGATATCTAATTGGGTTTGTCTGTTCTGTTTCTTCTTGATAAGTGAAGGCAAACAATCACTGAAAAAGTACAACGGGAGTTCATCTTTTCCATTGGAAAATTAAATCACAAATTTCAAAGGCTTAAGTGACAGCCTGACATCTTAAATGTTATTACAACAATAACAGGCGATACAAATGTTATCGAGAAAAAGTTAGATACTGAAAATCCATGGCGGCGAAAAAAAATATTCTACAAAGCGAAATTTGCATTATTCTACATGTAGTTGAAAACTTTCATTTTCAAATCTGCCAACTTACTTTAAAAAAAAATATATATATTTAAAATAATACGCACATCTCAAAATATACAAAATAAAGAAATACCTAAAGAAAATAAACTCATACAATGATCACAATTAAGAAATAATTATTTGTAAAAAGTATTAAAAGTTCCTCAACTTAAATGACCAAAAAGTTCTGAACGTTCAAATGAGCGATGAAAAAAAACATTCTTTTACGAATTTTTTTTGCTGTAATTGTTTTTAGCGATATAAAAATGCATTTCATGCAAAAAAAAATATAGCCAAAATTTTCATTTGGGGGCTTGACTAACCACCCCCTAAAGCCATTTCCGTAGATGCGATGGTAAATTTAACTACAAATTTAATAAACCTCATATATATTCAACAAAGTAATAAGTCTAACAGTTAGGAATCAATACCAGATGAAATTTGGTGATGTTGAGAAACCTCGCTCCAACCCCTAAAACCCACCCCTATTGATAAACGTTTTTCGAATTGGGAAAATCGACAAAAACAGCCAGAACTTAATACAATCTTAGGTATTTCACATCATGAAAAATTGTCCCTTTTGCTCCCCCAAATAATGCTGCTGGCAAAACATTTCGTTCGAATATCGAAAACCAACCCCTAATTAAAAAGTACCAAAAACTCAAGAGAATGTCCAATTCAGTACAAACTTAATACATTTATGGTTATTCTATAGCATAGACCATTCATAAAAATTATCCCCCGACTAATTACAGTGGCCAAACAACTCGCTCAAATCCCTAAAACCCACCCCTCGTGCAACCCGATTCTTTCAAATTCGGAAAATCGACAAAAGCCGCTAGAACTTAATACAATCTTAGGTATTTAACATCGTGAAAAATTGTCCTTTTTGCTCCCCCGAATAATGCTGATGGCAAAACATCTCGCTCGAATATCGGAAACCCCCACCTAATTAATAAGTACCAAAAACTCAAGAGGATGTGCAATTCAGTACGAACTTAATACATTTATGGTTATTTTATAGCATAGAGAATTCATAAAAATTATTCCCTGACTAATGGGAGTGGCCAAACAACTCGCTTAAATCGCCAAAACCCACCCCTCGTGCAACCCGATTTTCTCAAATTCGGAAAATCGACAAAAAAGCCCGAACTTAATACAATCTTAGGTATTTAACATCGTGGAAAATTGTTCTTTTTGCTCCCCCGAATAATGCTGGTGGCAACATATCTCGCTCGAATATCGAAAACCCACTCCTAATTAATAAGCACCAAAAACTGAAGAAAATGTCAGGTTCAGTACGAACTTAATACATTTATGGTTATTTTATAGTCTAGAAAATTCATAAAAATTATCCCCCGACTAATGACAGTGGCCAAAAATCTTGCTCAAATTACAAAAACCCACCCCCCGTACAACCCGATTTTTTCAAATTCGGAAAATCGACAAAAACAGCCAGAACTTAGTACAGTCTTAGGTATTGAACATCATGCAAAATTGTCCTTTTTGCTCCCCCGCATAATGCTGGTGGCAAAACATCTCGCCCGAATATCGAAAACCCACCTCTAATTAGTAAGTGCCAAAAACTGTAGAAAATGTCCAATTCAGTACGAACTTAATACATACGTGGTTATTTCATAGCCTAAAAAATTCATAAAAACTATTTCCCGACTTATGGCAGTGGCCAAACATCACGCTCAAATCCCAAAACCCCACCCCCATGCAAGCAGATTTTTTCAAATTCGGAAAATCGACAAAAACAGCCAGAACTTAATACAATCTTAGGTATTTAAAATTGTGGAAAATTGTTCTTATTGCTCCTCCAAATAATGCTGGTGGCAAAACATCTCTCTCGAATATCGAAAACCCACCCCTAATTAATAAGTACCAAAAACCGAAAAAAATATCAAATTCAGTACGAACTTAATACATTGATGGTTATTTTCTAGCTTAGAAAATTCATAGAAATTATCCCCCGACTTATGGCAGTGGCCAAATATCTCGCTCAGATCCCAAAACCCCACCCTCCATGCAACCCGATATTTTCAAACTCGGAAAATCGACAAACACAGCCAGAACTTATTACAATCTTAGGTACTTAACATCGTGAAAAGTTGTACTTTTTGCTTCCCCGAATAATGCTGCTGGCAAAACATCTTGCTCGAATATCGAAAACCCACCTCTAATTAATAAGTACCAAAACCTGAAGAAAATGGCAAATTCAGTACGAACTTAATACATTTATGGTTATTTTATAGCCTCGAACATTCATAAAAACTATCCTTGGACTAATGGCAGTGGCCAAACGTCTTGCTCAAATCCAAAAAACCCACCCCCCGTGCAAGCCGATTTTTTCACATTCGAAAAATCGACAAAAACAGCCATAACTTATTACAATCTTAGGTATTTAACATCGTGAAAAACTTTCCTTTTTTCTCCTCCGAATAATGCTGGTGGGAAAACATCTTGCTCGAATATCGAAAACCCACCTCTAATTAATAAGTACCAAAAACTGAAGAAAATGTCCAATTCAGTACGAACTTAATACATTTATGGTTATTTTATAGCCTAGAAAATTCATAAAAATCATCACCCGATTCATGGCAGTGGCCAAACATCTCGATCAAATCCCAAAAACCCACCCCCCGTGCAACCCGATTTTTTCAAATTCGGAAAAGCGACAAAAACAGCCAGAACTTATTACAATCTTAGGTATTTAACATCGTGAAGAATTGTCCTTTTTGCTCCCCCGAATAATGCTGGTGGCAAAACATCTAGCTCGAATATCGAAAACCCACCCCCAATTAATAAGCACCAAAAACTGAAGAAAATGTCCAATTCAGTATGAACTTAATAAATTTATGGTTATTTCATAGCTTAGAAAATTCATAAAAATTATCCTTCGACTCATGGCAGTGGCCAAACATCTTGCTCAAATCCCAAAAACCCACCCCCCGTGCAACCCGATTCTTTCAAATTCGGAAAATCGACAAAAACAGCTATAACTTATTACAATCTTAGGTATTGAACATCGTGAAAAATTGTCCTATTTGCTCCCCCGAATAATGCTGGTGGAAGAACATGTCTCTCGAATATCGAAAACCCACTTCCAATTGATAAGCACCAAAAGCTGAAGAAAATGTCAAATTCAGTACGAACTTAATACCTTTATGGTTATCTTATAGCCTAGAAAATTCATGAAATTTATCCCACGACTAATAGAAGTGGGCAAACATCTCGCACCAATCCCAAAAACGTACCCACCGTGCAACCCAAATTTTTTTCAAATTCGGAACATCGACAAAAACAGCCACAAATTATTACAATCTTAGGTATTTAACATTGTGAAAAATTGTCCTCTTTGCTTCCCTAAATAATCCTGGTGGCAAAACATCTCGCTCGAATATCGAAAACCCACCCCTAATTAATAAGTACCAAAAACGGAAGAAAATTTCCAATTCAATACGAACTTACTACATTTATGGTTATTTTATAGCCTAGAAAATGCATAAAAATTATCCCCGGACTTATGGCAGTGGCCAAACATCTCGCTCAAATCCCAAAGCCACACCTCCCGTGCAACCCGATTTTTTCAAATTCGGAAAATCGACAAAAGCCGCTAGAACTTGACACAATCTTACGTATTTATCATCGTGAAAAATATTCCTTTTTGCTCCCCCGATTACTGCTGGTGGCAAAACATCTCGCTCCAATATCGAAAACCCACTGCTCATTAATAACTACCAAAGACTAAAGAAAATTTCCAATTCAGTACAAACTTAATACCTTTATGGTTATTTTATAGCCTAGAAAATTCATGAAATTTATCCCACGACTAATGGAAGTGGCCAAAAATCTTGCTCAAATCACTAAAACACACCCCCCGTACAACCCGATTTTTTCAAATTCGGAAAATCGACAAAAACAGCCAGAACTGATTACAATATTAGGTATTCAACATTTTGGAAAATTGTCCTTTTTGCTCCCCCGAATACTGCTGCTGGCAAAACATCTCGCTCGGATATTCGAAAACCCACCCCTAATTAATAAGCACCAAAAACTGAAGAAAATGTCAGGTTCAGTACGAACTTAATACATTTTTGATTATTTCATAGCCTAGAAAATTAATAAAAATTTCCCCCTGACTTATGGCAGTAGCCAAATATCTCGCACAAATCCCCAAAACCCACCCCGTGTAAAACCCGATTTTTTCAAATTCCGAAAATCGACAAAAATAGCCATAACTTATTAAAATATTATGTATTTAACACCGTGAAAAATTGTCCTTTTTGCTTCCCCGCACAATGCTGGTGGCAAAACATCTCGCTGGAATATCGAAAACCCAGCCCTAATTAATAAGTACCAAAAACTGAAGAAAATTTCAAATTCAGTACGAACTTAACACATTTATGGTTATTTTATAGCCTGGAAAATTCATAAAAAATATCGCAGTGGCCAAACATCTTGCTAAAATCCCCAAAATCCACCCCCCGTGCAACCCGATTTTTTCAAATTCGGAAAATTGACAAAATCAACCAGAACTTAATAGAATCTTACGTATTTAAAATAGTGAAAAATTAACCTTTTGGCTCCCCCGAATAATGCTGGTGACAAAACATCTCGATCTAATATCGAAAACCCACCCCGAATTATTAAGTACCAAAAGCTGAAGAAAATGTCCAATTCCGTACGAACTTAATACATTTATGGTTATTTTATATCTAAAAAATTATAAAAATTATCCCCTGAGTAATGGCAATGGCAAAACATCTCGCTCAAATCCCCAAAACCCACCCCCGTGCAACCCGATTTGTTCAAATTCGGAAAATCGACAAAAACAGCCAGAACATAATACAATCTTAAGTATTCAGCATCTTGAAAAATTGTCCTTTTTGCTCCCCCGAATAATGCCGATGGCAAAACATCTCGCTCGAATATCGAAAACCGACCTCTAATTAATAAGTACCAAAAACTGAAGATAATGTCCAATTCAGTACGAGCTCAATACATTTATGGTTATTTTATTGCCTAAAAAATTCATAAAAATTATCCCCCGACTAATGCCAGTGGCCAAACATCTCGCTCAAATCCCCAAAACCCACCCCCCGTGCAACCCGATTTTTTCTAGTTCGGAAAAACGAAAAAAACAGCCAGAACTTAATACAATCTTAGGTATTTAACATCGTGAAAAATTGTCCTTTTTGCTCCCCCGAATAATGCTGGTGGCAAAACATCTCGCTCGAATATCGGAAACCCCCACCTAATTAATGAGTACCAAAAACTGAAGAAAATGTCCAATTCAGTATGAACTTAATACATTTATGGTTATTTTATGGCTAAAAAATTATAAAACTTATCCTCTGACTAATGACAATGGCAAAACATCTCGCTCAAATCCCCAAAACCCTACCCCCTGTGCAACCTGATTTTTTTCCAATTCGGAAAATCGACAAGAACATCGGGAACTTAATACAATCTTAGGTATTTAACATCGTAAAAATTTACCTTTTTGCTTCCTCGAATAATGCTGGTGGCAAAACATCCCGCTCGAATATCGAAAACCCACCACTAATTAATAAGTACCAAAAACTGAAGGAAATGTCCAATTCAGTACGAACTAAATACATTTATGGTTATTTTATTGCTAAAAAATTATAAAAATTATCCCCCGACTAATGGCAGTGGCCAAACATCTCGCTCAAATCCCAAAAACCCACCCCTCGTGCAACCCGATTTTTTCAAATCCGGAAAATCGATAAAAACAGCCAGAACTTATTAAAATCTTAGGTTTTTAACCACGTAAAAAATTCTTCTTTTTGCTCTCCCGAATAATGGTGGTGGTCAAACATCTCGCTCAGATATCGAAATCCCAACCCTAATTAATAGGTTCCGAAAACTAAAAAAAAACAACGACCCGTTGAGTAGGAAGTTAATATTCTTATGGTTATTTTATTAGCTAGAAAATTCATAAAAATCATCGCCCGAAAAAACCTGACACTGAATATTCAAACATTTTTGGAAAATAATTGGAAGAATCAAAATAATTGGCACAGCGAAAAAGCTGGTGCCTGTAAGAAACAGTTAAAAATATTTATATCAAAATTTTATACATATCATAGTTGCGCTCGCACGTGCGTGTTACATTTACAACAGCATGCTCGAGAGTGTGTGCGTACTGGAGTTTGAAGTTGGCAGCACTCGCCTTGCTTGCTGGTTCCACTTTTCTCTTAGCAGCTTCTCCACTCGGCCTCGGCTAGCAAGTTTTGGAAAAAATTGTGAAATTACAATGACTCTATTTATTGACAGGAAATGTAACAATTTTTCAATGGAAAACCCTCCCCAAAAACTTCAAATATCATTTTGAGCTTGAAGTGTTGAATTCAAAACCTTATCAAGTTACAGTTCGTTAATTTGAAAAAAAAATTTTAACAAAAAATGTTGATTACTCTATTCTGTAAAAAGAACAAGATAGAGAACAAATACAATTTTATTCAATATATGAAGAATCAAATTTTTTTTCAAAAATAAATAATTAAAATTAATTATTATTGCGTAATTATAAAATTGTGTGCTACCAGTATTTATTTTTAAACAAAAGAAATAAAAAAATAAAATTAAAAAAAAAATAATATTTATTTCTAAATGCTTTCAAATGTTATAGATAAATGAGAAAATGTTAGTTGCAAATGATTCTTTACTATTAAGAATTAATTATGCTCTAAACATTTGGCTACAGCAATATAATTTCTGGGGAAATTAAAAATGATTAAGGTTTTATTTAAAAATATTATCTTCATGTTTTCAAGATTCCAAAATATGTTGCTAAAGAATCTGAAAGATTTTAAGGCATTTTACAAATTTTAGAAGTTTTAGAGAGTTTCGAAAATCGTTTAAATCTTGAGCAGATTTCGAACAATTTCAGACAAACTGTATATTTTTAAACATTTTGAAAACATGAGCTTTTTCAAATATTATCATGTTTTAAAGGAATAAGAAAAATTCGTAAGACGTCTGGAAAAATTTGAAATGATTTTTTATTTTGAAAAAATAAATTCCAAAGAATATTTCAAAAACATTCAAAAGTTCTCGAAAATTTTCAAAATACGATTTGGACCATTTAGTGCAATTTTCAAAAATTTTAGGAAAATTTCAATTAATTTTAAAAGATATTCAGAAGGTTTAGTAATTTATGCTAAATTTTGAAAAAATTAGAAAAAATTCCCGTTATTTTAAAAGACATTCAGAAGGTTTAGATGATTTTAAAAGATTCCAAAATAATTAAAAACTTTGAAAGATTTCGAAGCACCTTTTTCAAATGTAGATTTTTGAAGATTTCGTAGAAACAAGCTTTTCAAGAATTATCAAAGGTGTCACGAGAATACAAAAATTTTCTTGGGATTCCTGGGAAAACTTCAAACGATTTTTTATTTCGAAGAATGAATTTCAGAAGAAAACTGAAGAAGAAAAAATAAGTATATTTAATGGATATTTAAAAGTTTTGAGAAGATTAAATAATAATTCAAAACTTGAATAGTTTGCAAGTCAATGCAAACAAAATGTAGATTTTAAATATTTATGACAAATAATTTGGAAGTATGGATGTACTAACTGGTGCTCATTATATAAGCACTTTGCTTCTTAAAAGAGACATTTTTTATAACTATTCATATTTATCATTGCTAAAATTGAGGATACAGGCTTTTAAATTCTGAAATAGATCTGTCTAGTCATCTTACGAGAATAAATACATTTTTTTACCTACAATGTTGTTATATTCATGAAATTACTACATTTTTCATCCCAAATGTTAACCTTTTAAAATATTTAAAGAGTTTTCCTCTCACAAACGTTAACGCAAATTTTTTAATCTAAATTTTCAACCTAAATTATTGTATGGGGTGAATTTTCTGTAAAATTATTTTTAGTACGTGTTACAGCAATGTTCGGCCAGCTCAACGTTAAGCTAGCGCAAACACTGTTCAAAAAATATATATTGGAGCCCTATATTTGGGACTACGGGCTCAAAGTAGTTCTTAATAAGCGCTAAATTATGCCAGTGCAAAGAATGGGTTTTATGATTTTCTTCACGTATTTTTTATAACGTTAAGGTGGCACAACACTATATATGTATAACAAA
>JAABKJ010011936.1:0-10631 GCA_011634705.1 Andricus grossulariae
CGTTTCTTTTTGAGAGCCCTACAAGACTATCATAACAACTTTTTGAATTTTTTCGAAAAATCGAAAATTCAAATTTTAATCGCACAAAAAATAATTAAAAATTAAAAATTCCATTTTGCGGTCAAGCTATGCAAGATACAAAAAAAGGTGGAGAAACAAAAATTGTGTAACCAAAAGAGATCTACAAATTAATTCCTGATCACTTTTTGATAAGACGCGTAGTTTTTGGTTTATTCGTGAAAAACCACATTTAAAATAAAAAAATTAAATTTTTGAACAAACGACACAAGCTATGAGAAAAAATGAATAGACAGAAGTTGCTCATCCAAAAAGCAGCTATAAATTTATCAACAATTTTTCTGAAGGACGCTTAGTTTTTGTTTCAATCGTAAAAAATGACATTAAAAATAACAAAATGTAATGTTTTGGAAAACGACACAAGGAAAGAAAAAAAAAATAGGCAAACTTTTTTACTCAAAGAGGACGTACGAATTTGTTATTTATAATTTTTGAAAAGGGCGAGTAGTTTTTTTCAGTCGTAAGAAATAAAAATAAAAAAATGAAATGTTTGGAAAAACGACACAAAAGACGAAAAAAATGAAAAGACAAAAGTTTTTATTTAACAAAGATCTACAAATTTCTTATAAACTTTTGTTATAAAAATGGATCAGGAATTAAATAACGTTGAACGTTGAACGTCTTTGGTTGAACATTTATCTTCTTAAGTGGAAAATTCAACTTATGCCTAAACAAATTCTGTATTTTGTTAAAACTTTGTCTTTTCTGGTAGAATTTCAATCTGCTTGATGGTGATTTTACCTTTTTAATTAAAAATTCATTTATTTGGTTGAAAATTTATCTATTATATTGAAAAATCCTTTAAAAATTCCAAATTTGGTTGAAAATTTATGTATTTTGTTAAAAATTAATCTTTCTTGGTAGAAAATTAATATTTTTGTTTGAAAATTCATTTATTTGGTTGAAAGTTATTTTTTTCTATTCAAAATTAATTTCTTAACTGAAAATTTAAATATTCGATTTTTGTCGAAAATTTATCTATTTGGGTAGCTATTTAATCTTCTTGGTTGAAAATTCATCTGTTGGGTTAAAAATTAATTTTTGTTGTTGTTGTGGACTTAGCATTTGAGTTATAAATTCATTTATTTTTATTAAAGTGTAACTATTTTTTTGATCATTCGTTTTTTTTTTTCGTTAAAAATGAATTTTTTGACTGAAAATGTGGCTATTCCATTTTTGCTAGAAAATTGATTTTTTCAGTTAAAAATTCACTTATTTGGTTGAAAACTCGTCTTTTTGGGTAGAAAGTTCAATTATTTTCGTAAAAAATGCATATTTTTATGTTGTAAATTCAACGTTTTTGCCAAAAAATCATCTTTTTGGCTTGAAAACTCAAAGTTTTTGATGAGATTTTTTTTTATGGATTGAAAAATATTTCTTGGTCAAAAACTCAGCTCTTTTATTGAAAATTCTTCTTTCTGGTTTGAAAATAGGTCTATTTTGGTTAAGAATTCAAATAATTCGTTAAAAATTAGTATTTGTTGGTTTAATTTAACATTTTTTATTGAAAATTTAAATAGTTTTTGCTGGAAATTTCAACTGTTACACTTTTTGTTAGAATTAACTTTCATCGAAGATTCATCAGATTCTTCCATTATTTATTTAAAATTGATCTCTTTGAGTAGAGAACTCGATTATTTGCTCGAAAATTCATGCATTTTAAATACGTATTGCGTACTTTGTGGTTGATCCATAATGAAATTCTATATGACCGTTGTTACTAAAAGTGTTTAAAATATATTTAGAAACAAAATTTTTTCACATTAACGTTATTGATCTCCTAGGTGTAAGGTTTTGTGTATACCTACAAGAAAAATTTAGAACTGCCAGGAGAAATGAAAAATTAGTCAGGGAAAAGTCAGTTGCAAGTTTGATTACTCGACAAAGCTAAATTTAGATATTGAAATATTTTATCAATTTAATTTTCTTACGAAAAAAATCACATCAATCGTAAACTTACATAATTCATTAATTAAACACTTTAATCAGAAGGTTTGAAATCGATGAAATTTTTTTGTAAAGAAAATTAAGTTAACCAAGTACTTCAAAATTTCAAGTGCTTTTAAATAACGAACAATAACTTCAACCTAGTCGTAATCAAATGCAAAACATCAAAATATGGAAAACATCAAAAGTGTCAATTTTAAAGTGAAATTTGTCATATCACAGCATAAAAAAGTAAAAAAAAGGTCTAATTTTGGATTGAGAAGTAAAAGTTATCCTTACGGGCAAAGTTTTGGGTTTGAAAGATAATTATTTCAATTAAAATAATCCAATGAAAATATTGAAAAATAGTAATTTTTCACCTATTGTAGCAATACATTTTTTGATTGATATGTATATTCGCTCATGTAAAGTACAAATTTTAATTATGTTGCATACGTCTGGCTTTGGTTGAATAATAAAATTATGCATTAATAAATCTTTAATTTGTATCTGTTTTATTATGCATATAAATGTCACATTCTTTATCATTGCCCTTCAATTGAAACTGAGTTCTTAATTATGTGTGTGAATTTAGCAACATTCTTTCCTTGGAGTTCCTCAGATTACCCAATCGGCATTGAGAAAAACTGACAACGATGCTTTCGAAGTTTATATGACAAACCTATTTTTCAGAGAAGTACTGTTAAACGGGGTAATTTCGGACTTGTGGGGCTTAATTCGGACATTCCTAAATTGATAGTTTAAATGACATTCGTTGGGTGGTTTTAAGCACAATCTAGAACCAATTAAGGCTTGAACTGATTCCAGATTCTTGGAATATTTTTGAGTAATTTGTCCTATCAGGTTAGGGAATTTAGGAGTGTCCGAATTTACCCCACATATTCGAAATTACCCCGTTTGACGGTATTATTGAGAATAGTAATTTACGATGCGGGAAAACTCAACTAACGATTAATAGTACAGTTAATTATTCATAATTCTCATAGGAAAGTTATGTCGCTGGTTATAATGCTAAAAATCAGTTTTTCTTTTCTTAAAGAACACATTTTTTTCATATTCCAATAAATTCAAATGGCTCACTTTTAAAAATGACTTCAAGGAGGAAAACACAAACTTATTAAGTGTAAATATCTGAATCTATTTGTCCACTCCATTCTTTACAAATATATGATATGCTAAACCCCGCCTTGGGTAAACACTAATTTTAACTACTCAAAATAAAGAGATACCGGGAGTATTTGTAGAAGCTAGATCTAACCTCTAAATTTTCATGAAGGCTTCAGTCAACCGTTTATTTCATGTTTCCAAATGTATGATCCGAGAAGATTGTAAATAATTTCAAGGAAAATACACAAAGTTATCAAGTATAAATACCAGTATCTACATTATGTACATTAAACAACTAGTATATATATTAGCGAACGAATTCGGAAAAATCCTCAGTGGCACTTTACGAAATTCTAAAAGGGTCGGTTTGATCGATACCGAAAAGAAACATGAGGTCCCTTTGCATTTTTCGTATCGACATCTTCATACTTTTCTTCAATTATATTGGTAAGTATAATAATTATTATTATTCTTTCAATACTTGGCAAATTTCGAATAGCCTTTAAAATCTAGACCGTTTGGATTACATATCAAGATTAGGTGTGTCAGCACATTTTTCGGATCAAATATTGTAGTATTTGCTTTTCAGCTTTCTGTGTTCAGATATTTTCTGTAAAGTTTAATTTACGAGAATTTCCAATAATGACCGATAACGATAGAATCCCTTGGGCTATTTTGTACATTACGCTTTTAATAGTTTTAAATATATCTCTTACATTGCAAATTTACAAATCTCTTTCGTATTTTCACAGAAATATCGTCAGGTATGGATTCCAAGGGGAAAGGTCCTCTACGACTTGACAGTAATGGCCTAATTAAATTTTCTTCTGGGAATGCTAAACATTCTGAAGAATACTCCCATTTTTCACCGGGATATGGTAATTCTCTTGTCGGCGTAGACCCTGCCCCTAAACCTAAATTTGGTACCCCAATATACAAAAAGTAAAAATCTAGACCGTTTGGATTATATATCAAGATTATGTGTATCAGCATATTTTTTTGATCAAAGATAGTATTTGCCAGTCAGATTTCAGTGCTTAGATATTTTCTGTAAAGCTTAATTTACGAGGAATTATATAAATGACCAATCACGAGAGAATCGCTTAAGTTATTTTATTCATTACGCTTTCAATATCTTTAAATACATTTTTAAAATTGCAAATTTACAAATCGCATTTGTATTTTCACAGAAACATCGTCAGGTATTAACTCCAGGGATAATGGCTTTACTGAATTTTCTACTGGACATGCTGAACATTCTGCAGGACACACGCTTTCTACACCAGGTTTTGGTCATCCATTTTTCGACCAAGACCCTGCCCCTACACCTGGATTTGGTCATCCATTTTTTGACCAAGACCCTGCCCCTACACCTAGATTTGGTCGTCCATTTTTCGCCGATGACCCTGCCCCTACACCTAAATCTGGTCATCCATTTTTCGCCGATGACCCTGCCCCTACACCTAGATTTGGTCATCCATTTTTCGCCGATGACCCCGCCCCTACACCTAGATTTGGCCCAATGTTTAATAAAAACCCTGCTTCCACATCTAAAACTCGTAACCAATATGTGAATCAACAAGCTACCCTTCAATCAAACGTTGAAAATTTCCAAAAGAATCTTCAACCTACCTATGAGCATCCCATACATAAACCTGGTAAGCTTCCTTTAATTAGGAGGCGTAGTCTTCAACAATATAATCGAAACCCAGAATACATAGAACCTCCGTCTCCAGTAGGTGGGCTTGTAAAAAGAAGAACTCACAGTAATTATCCATCCACTCCTCACGAACGGCCATTAGGGGAAGAAGTCCTCGAAATATATGAAAATTTCCATGGTCCTATTTCTAAACCTCCTTCTCCAAAACAAACTTCAAACGGTCTAAGCGCCCTTAGTAATTACAATAAAAAATTCAGGAATAAATCCTCTGAATCTAAATAAACGTAGGTATATTTGAATAACACGTGCGACTTGTTCCTTAATACGTATGGCCGTTTTGAGCTTAGTATTATATATAATTATATTTTATGTATTCAATATGTTCTGAAATACAGACATTATTTACTGACAATATTTTATTAATGCTTCATTCCCTTTTCAACCAACTTTGTTCATTATATAATACAGCAGAGTGCATGAAACATTTACGCAGCATTTTTGGACATACTTATTTCGATATAATTGGTGTATACTCTAAATGTCAATCAATAAAAAGTTGAAAAATTAAATCAATCAAATATATTTGGACTAAAGAATCTGAAAAAGTCCTTTCTACTTACAAAATAATCGATTTATTT
Organism: Andricus grossulariae; assembly: GCA_011634705.1. Taxonomy (NCBI): domain Eukaryota; kingdom Metazoa; phylum Arthropoda; class Insecta; order Hymenoptera; family Cynipidae; genus Andricus; species Andricus grossulariae. Next base: position 5,431 of record JAABKJ010011936.1, read on the forward strand.
GATGAATCAGTCAACATTGCTAACTTCAAACGCTACACATTCTGAAAAGTAATAGCATCGGCGCACTATGTAAATTTTACTAAGAATTTTTCGATCGGTTATTGCAAAATACTCGCTATTTTTCGAGAAAAAAAAAATATATGTTAGATTTACTTTGAAAAGTTTAGAACAATTTAGAATTCTTGATAAGACTGGATTTTTCTTATCGGACTAATGCGTCTTAATTTTAAAGAAATAAAATATTCCACTTTAGAAACGTATCTAACAGTCACATAGTCATTATTGACAAATTATAGAATTCTAACATATGATTTGTCTGTTTTCTTTTTAGAAATATTAAAGCGTCTTTGGAAAAACCAAAAATAAATTTTAATACAACATGTTTTACTTCTATATGATGGATGGTCTCGGTAAAATGCGATTAATCTCGTTTTGACACTTTTTATTTATCTATAATTTTGGAATCTACTTTTAACTGTTGTCTTTAATTTATTTTATCAATGCCTATTGATTGAAAGTTCGTCTAATTTCTGAATTTTTCAAATATAGAAACTGAAATTGCGATTTTTCCAAATTTAGACAGTATCATGTTTTAATTTTTTACAATTGAAGCATAACGTTGGATAAAAAAAATCTGTTTTGCAGGAATCATTGTTTGAACTGCGAGAATGTGTTGAAACAGTTTTTTTAGAAAATAATGTAACCAACAAACAAATTTTTGATTGAACCAAATCGTTTTATAAGCATATTAAGCAAAGTAACCGCTTCAAGGACTGAAAGATTAAAATAATTTATTATCCTATCACGAACTACTTTCGCCTTCAGTAATTTTATAGTACTTAAATCAAATCCTAAAACAACAACTTGCTTCTACAGCACGTGTGATATGTGGCTGACTTACTGATAAGACGAGGTAGCACACTACACTTTCATGATTTTCCATGTCCAATGGAATTTCTATTTTGTTTAAATAAGGCAATTTCATTCATTTTTATTTTATAATTTAAAATATAGAACAGGACCTTAGTGCGCCTGCAAAATAAAAAGGAATGCAATTGCTTTATTTTAAACAAAATACAAATACAAATTTTAATTAAAAGTAATCCCAAAGTGTGAGCGATAGAATCACAGGAAAATCTCAAGCTTTTTTTATAGCAAAACTAGATTCAAAAAAAGCTCCAAACTGTTGACAACTATGTTGACTACTACTCTATAAATTTAAATTCGTAAAATATAACTTATTGTCAGTTACATTCTACTAATTGCTATATCTATAATTCATTCACTGACAATCAGTAAAAATATACTATACTATATATATACTATACTATATATATATATATATAAATATATATATGTGTAAAATGTAAAATATGTATATATGTATATATAAATAAAAAAATATATATATAATATATATGCTATACTCAAATGCATTTAGTGAAAATATTTATTTATCTTATTTATGACTATTGCAACTTCGAAATTATATGGACAATTTACTTTATTTTTCAAGCGAAATTTCCAGTTTTCTAACATATTGTTTTAAAAGTATTAAAAATGAACTTCAACGTTTATTTATAACATTATTTTTTACTTTACATGTAAATTATCGAAAGTCCTATTTATTTATCGCAGTCTTTCCAATCTTCATCATATTTCCCCCTTTTTTCCCTCTTTTACGTTTTTCATGTTGAATGCGAACTGAATTAATAGAACCTAATAAGAAAATTGAACTATTTTTGGATGGAAGTTTTTTCTTCTTGGTTGAAAAGTCTACTATTATATTTTTGGTTAAAAATCATTGAAAAGTCATCCTTTTTGTTGAAAAATTTGTTTTCAGGATTCAAAATTCAACTATTTGTTGGAAAATTAAATTTTTTATTTAAAATTCATATTTTCGGGTCGAATAGTCAACCCCTTTGTAGAAAATTAGTCTTTTTTTATTTGAAAATTTATCTCTTTTCTCATAAAATTAATATCTCTTGGTTAAAAATGCAACTGCTTAGTTAAAAGTTAACCTGTTCCGGTTGTGGATTCATTCAGTTTACTGAAAATCTCTCTCCTTTGATTGCATTCAACTGTTTTTTCATTTAAAATTAAAATCTTTTTTGGTTGAAATATCAACTATTACATTTTTCGTTGTGAATTAATATTTTCGAGTTGAAACTTCAACTGTTTTATAGAAAATTCGTCTTTTTGGCTTGAAAATTTAACAGCTTTGTTGAAGATTTATCTCTTTGATGGAAAATCAAACTATTTTGCTGAGAATTCATTTTTTTAACAATTATTTTTTTATTAAAAATGTAACTATTTTCCATTTTTTGTTGAATATTGACCTTTTTTAGTTAAAGATTCATGTATTCTGTAAAAAATTCGTCTTTTTGGCTTGAGAATTATACAATTTTATTTAAAAGTCGTTCTTTTTGGTTTGAAATTCAACTATTTATCTTTTTGGTTGAAAATCGTACTATTTCGTTGGATATCCGTTTTTTTGTTCAAAAATTAACTTTTACAATTGAAAATGTACCTATTCCATTTTTTGTTAAAAATTTAAATATTTTATTGAAAGTCGTCTTTTCTGGTTGAAGATTAATCATTTTAGTCGAAAATTTATCATTTTGGTTAGAAATTCAAATATTTTGTTAAAAAATCATCTACTTTGTTGAAAATTCAATTTTACAACTTGAAATTTTAGGAATTTAGAGCGTTTTAAATTGAATTTAATATAGTACCCACATTAATTTTATTTAAAAGAGTTTTTTCCCTCAGTTCCGTGAAGTTTCTTGTAAGTGTGCGTGGGGAAAGAGGGAAGGGGTTGGAAATATTATTTCAATCAATACATTTTTTTAAAAAGAACTGATTTATCAGTTTGAATACTTATTACTGATGTAATTAGTTGAATTTTTACTCATTCAGATTTAGAGAGTACATTGATAATAGGGTATTGCATAATTAGGGTGGCCACTATTTTGTATATTTTTTTCTCCCGGCTTTCTCTCGGTTCTCCAGGCAAATATTCGTGATTTCTCCCGGTTTAGAAAAAAAAATATACTCGATAAGCATCAGAAAGCTTTTTTTGCAAGAAATCTGTTGAATTTGAATCATATCAACAATTCAAAAATCCGTTATCAAACCAAGTTTTTAATATTATGTTTTAAACATATAAAAAAGAAATTACGAATAATTTCTAACTGAGAATGTCTGAAATAAAAAAAATGTTTAAGAAATATATATATAACGATTTTGGGCAATTTAATTAGAAAAAGGAGTTGACTAATATTGTATAATTTCTAAGTCGAAGCGCTAAAAATTAAACTTATTTTTATAATTGAACAATCACGAAACACACTAAAACACCCTAAAAATGAAAAAAATTCTAATATGAAAAAATGTTAATTACCAAAAATTGTGATATCACCACTTTTTTATACTCAAACCCTTTTAAATTTCAATTATTTTAAGTAAATTTGAATCGTTAAAAAAAATTAATAACTTTTCAATTGCTAATTATATTTTCCAAAATTCAACCAATTAAATTTAAATTGCAAAATTAAAACCTATGAAAGGGGGAAATGAAATATTTAGGGTTCAACATCGATTTCAAATAGTTTAATTTTGATCTTGTTTTATTTAAAAACTAATTTTTTAATTCAAATCTTCCTTTAGAATTATTGTACATTCTCCAAATTTTCTAATAAAATATTTTTCAATTTGAAATTATTTATTTGTTTAAATCTTTAACTCGAAATCGGACAATTTTAAGATATTACATTAAAAATAAGAAATAAATAATACAAAACAAGATTTCTGTAATATGATTCCAATTTTTGAAACCATACAATTTTAAGCTTTTTAATTCGAAATTACTTTATATTTACATTTAAAATCATCAAATTCAAAACTATCAAGGCTTTTAATATGAAATTGTGAAATATTTAATTGCGAAATTATCTGACATTTTGAATATTTGACTTTGAAAATAAAATATTGCAAAATTTAAAATTACAAATTTACAAAAATTAATTTAAATCTCCGGGTGTAATATTTTTCTCCCGGCTTTATCCCGGTTCACCCGGTGCAAGTTTCTCCCGGCTATTTCCCGGTTCTCCGGGGTGAGTGGCCTCCCTGATAATTTATAACAATGGCATTTTTCAATAATAATTTACCTACTCTTTATATTGGTGAATAAAATATATGTGGTTTAAATGCTTTATTTCGGTGAACATTAAAAAATTTATTAGCAAACTTTTTAATATTATAATTACCCTGAATTGTTGAATTGCTTCTACCAATCAAAGAACAAAAGCGAGGGTTGATTTGAAAGGCCTTATTGACTAGGTTCCGAATCTCAGATAAAAAAGTCGAAACCTTCTTGGCGCGGCGCTTGTACCAAGCTGTGATTGTATTCGCATATCTAAAAATGTAGACACTTTATAGAATGAAATGAAAAAATAGAGACTTAACAAAAATTCGTTTCTTTCTATACTCAAAATGGATATATACTTTTTTATTTTAGGGTTAACGCTCGGTTATCCGAACAGGTAATCCAGTTAATCCGTTTAACCCATAGCAATAAGCTGCAATTTACTTGTAATTATGATTAATTTTTTAAAAATCTTTTTTATTTGAAAATTTGTCATTTTTCCGGTTCAAATTCAACTAATATGGGAAAAACTATTCCACTTTGTAGAAAATTTAACGTTAATAAATTAAGATTTAATCGTCCTTTTTTGTTTGGAAATTATTAGTTTTTTAATTGAAAATTTAACCACTCACTTTGCAGTTGAAATTTTGTTTGTTTGTTGAAATAGAACTATTTTGGTGAAAAGTTTATCTATTTTGTTGAAAATTCCTTTTTTTTCGAAAAATTTATTTTTTCACGTATAAATCTAACTATTCCATTTTTCATATAGATCTATATTTTTAGTTAAAAATTAAACTATTTAGTTCAAAATGAATGTATTCGGTTAATAATTTGTCTTATTTTGGTAGAAAAGCATACTTCTTGGCGTGAATATAATTATTTCATGCTGGGCTGAAAATTGATCTCTTTTATAATAGATTTAATACTTTCACGACGATTCATTATGGTAAATTTAAATTTTAAATTCAAAGCTTTTTCTTGATTGGCCAATCAAGTTCGAGCAGTTCCCACCATGGGGCGCTCTGGCCAATCATAGGCATCGTAGAGAATCTAT
>JAABKJ010011937.1:0-10631 GCA_011634705.1 Andricus grossulariae
ATATTCGAAATTTTAGCTCGAAAACCTAATTATTTTCTACACAATTTGTATGTTATGGTAGAAAATTAATCCTGTTTGTTGGAAATTAATCTATTTGTTTGAGAATTAAACTATTTTGTTAGAAATTCCTTGCTTCATTCAATTCAACAGGTTCATAATTCTTTTTTTGTGTTTTGAAAATTTATCATTTTGGTTAAGGATTCAACTGTTTGTTCGAAAACTCGTCTTGTTTAGTGTAGGTCAACTAAATAAAAATTAGTTTTTTTTTATTAATTTTTTGAACCATTAATTCAACGATTGCACTTATGGTTAAAAATTGATCTTTTTCAGCTGAAAATTCAATTATTTTGTTGAAAGTTCAACTTTCCTGTTGAAAATTCCTCTTTTCTCATTTTTAAAGGCTACTTTTCTGTAAAAAATTTTACTTTTTAGCTTGGAAAAATAACTATTTTGTTGAAAATTTGTATACCTAGGTAGAAAATTAGGCTTGCTTGTTGAAAATTGATCTATTTGGTTGAGGATTCAACTACTTTTTCAGAAATTCGTCTTTTTCCATGTCATCAAACTCGTTGATAATTCGTTATTTTGTTGTTGTTGAAAACTAGTTTTTCTAAAGGCAAATGTAACTGTTTTATTTTTGGTTGAAAACATATATTTCTCCATTCAAGATTTAGCCATTTGTTTGGAAATTCATGTATTTTTTTTTAAATTGATTTTTTTTTAAATTCGTTTTTTGGCAGAAAATTGATATTCTTGGATGATGATTCATATTTAAAGGTAAAAAATTCAGCTGTTCGATTAAAAATGCAACTTTCTTTATGAAAATTTAATTATTTTGTTGATAATTCAACTATTTTGTGAAACTTTTTTTTTCAGTCTAATATTCAACTTTTTTGTTGAGAGTTCGTCCTTTTGGATGAAAAATTCAACTTTTCTTTTTAAAAAATCATCTTTCTTGGTTAAAAATTCATCTCTCGTGGCTGGAAATGAACTTTTTTGTAGATAATTCAACTTTTTGAGTCAAAAATTCAAATGTCTCCTAGAAAATTCGTTGAAAATGCAACTTCTAAATTTCGTTGTTCCGATAATATTGGTTTGACAGTGATTGATTTTTTGATCGTCTCCCTGATTTCCTGGATATAAGATTTTCGGTACAAGACTGAAAAATCAACTTGATAAAATAAGTGTCCGTGTTTTTTCTGTAAGTGAAAATAAGGCTCCCTCTATTAGGAAGCGATTTCATTTAAGTTCTGTGAGAAAGAAAATTGCTCATAAAGTGAGCAAAAACAAATCCATCCATACTGGATTCACCCCATATTCATCTCAGATTCATGCAGATTCATCTTAGCGCTATTTAAATTATGTTTTTCCAAATTGATATAATTTTGCAATAATTTGGAGACATTCAAGGTTCGTTTCTTTTCCAAAGGAGAATATTGGTATAACTGGGGGCTATAATTCAATCGTCGATAGGTACTGCGCCTAGTCCCTAAATCAACAGTCGTCTGATTCAGTGGGCGCTATAACGAGGTAAAGCACTACTCGCTGGCAAAGTAAAAGTAAAAGGCCAATCTCAATCACTTTTCCACCGTTCTGCCAGTTCAGCCGGCTTCGAGGCAGCACTCTACTAATTCCTGCTAAGCAGAACAAATGTTTTCTTTTGGAACGGAACGGAGCCGTAAGTGAGCGAAATAACGTTTGCGCGAGTCCGCGCGCGCAATCATCGCTAAGTCTTTTAATTTCCTATATTGGGGGGATTGCTCGTGCACGAGGGTTGCACGGGGTGGTAATTGGCTGTCAGGGTTTCCCACTCCTACCAACCGACCGACCAACAACCCCGAGAGATTGGTATCGCTTATAATTAACTTCTCCGTGCCACGAAGCCATCGTTTCTATCGGCGTCGACGGAACGGAGAGAGAGTGAGAGAGAGAGAGAGAGAGAGAGAGAGAGTGAGAGAGAGTGAGAGAGAGAGAGAATTTTGTTACTACCAGAAAGATCGCTTGGGAAATCCCATAGACAGAAATACGTCCATTTCCAGCGTCGTCGATCCTTGTAGATTCCACAATCCGCTTGCTGTACCAATTGCACTGCTATTTTATTTCCAATTAACAGAAGAGATGTTACTAAATTCTATTGAGTTGCATAGTTCCAGACAGTGATGGATACATCACTTTTTAAAGGGAACTGATTATTCTGAACGTTACATCACGGAAAAATAAATTAGTTATAATTATTATCATTACCATCATTACTTGCGGGATGGATGTAGAGAGCTGTCATTTTTGGGTCGCTCCGTGTCCTCAAGACATGTCCGTCCTTGTAGATTTCACAGTTCACTTGCTGTACCAATCACACTGCTATTTTGTGTCTGATTAAAAAAGAGATGTTGCCTAATTCTGTTGAGTTGCAGAATTCTAGGCAGTGATGGATGAATCGCTTTTTTAAAAGGACCTGGTTATCGTAAACGCTACATCACAAGAAACTACATTAGTCATAATTATCGTTACCATAATTGCGTGGGGGATGGATGCAGAGAGCTGTCATTCTTGGGTCGCTCCGTGTCCTTAAAACACGTCATCGATCGTTGTCGATCCACTTGCTCTATCTAGTGCACTGCTTTTTTATTTCTAATTGCCAGAAGATGTTTCTAAATTCTATAGAGTTGCAGAGTTCTAGGCAGTTGCGGGTAAATTACTTTTCAAAATGAAATGGTTTTCGTGAACGCCACATCACCAAAAATTAAATTAGTTATAAATATTCATTACCATCATAACTTGCGGGATGGATGCAGAGAGCTGTCATTATTGGGTCGCTCAGTGTCCTCAAGACACGTCATCGATCCTTGTCGATTCCACAATCCGCTTGCTGTATCAATTGCACTGCTATTTTATTTCCAATAACAGAAGACGTTGCTAAATTCTATCGAGTTGCATAGTTCCAGGCAGTGGTGGGTAAATTACTTTTTAAAATTAATAAGTTATTCCGAACGCCAAATCAACAAAAGAGAAATTAGTTATAAATGTTCATCACCATCATTACTTGCGGGATGTATGCAGAGAGCTGTCATTCTTGGGTCGCTCCGTCTCCTCAAGACAAGCGCGGTTCTTGCTGGCCCGTTAGTTTGTGGTTGTTTAATCTATTTTTCACTTATTTTTAACAACAATTTGCGTTTATTTCGATCTGTATTCAGACTTGAATTACTCTAAGAGAACCTAAGGATTTCTGAATTCGATTGTATTTTTTTTAATCTCTTTGAACTGTTTTGCTTTGCCCTCAATTCCTATGGATTTTGTCAGATTCCTATTAACTAATCTTCATTTATATTAATTCTGAATTGTTATTAATTTATCCTAAATCCGGTTGAAACCACTCTGAATTCTGTTCGCTCTTATTATTCATTATTCCTGAATTTATCCTACAGAATTGTTCAACATTTTTGGGATTTCAGAGATTTTCAAGGATTTTATTGCTTCCGGGGCATTTTTGAAGATCCCAAGGGATTTCAGAGAATTTTCAAGATTTCAAGGGATTTCAAGAGATTTTAGTAAATTACATTTAATTTCAGAGGAATTTTTTACAGGATTTTCAAAGCTTTAAGGGTACTTTAAAAGATTTCAAAGAATATCAGAAAATGTAAAAAATTTCAAGGGATTTCCTAGGGCTTTATTAGATATTATGGAATTTTACGGGGTTTTAAAGATTGTATCATTTTTAGGAAATTTTGAAAGATGATAATGTTTTAAGGGATTTTACTGAATTTTTGTGAGATAATCAGGAATCTTATAACATTAAAGGGAGTTATAGGGCTTTTAGAGATTTCAAGGGATTTCAATGGATTTCTTTAGAACTTCAGGGAATAAATGAAATTTCAAGGGATTTATAGAATAAATTTATATTAAATAAATAAAATTCAAGAGTCTTCTAGGAATTTCGAAGAATTTCTACGGATTTAAGGGATTTCAGAGATTTCAAGGGATTTCTACAGATTTCAAGGGATAAGGTTTCCAGATAAACCCACGGATTTCTAGAGATCTTCTGTGAATAAATAACATTCCAAGTGACTTCTAGGGATTTTTAAGGATTTCTACGGATTTAAGGGATTTCAGAGATTTCTACGGATTTCAAGGGATAAGGATTAAAGAAAAAACTACGGATTTCTAGAGATCTTCAGTGAATGAATGAAATTTCAAGTGACTTCTTGGGAGTTTGAAGGATTTCTACGAATTTAAGAGATTTCAGAGATTTCAAGGGATTTCTACAGATTTCAAGGGATAAGGTTTCCAGATAAACCCATGGATTTCTAGAGATCTTCAGTGAATAAATAACATTTGAAGAGACTTCTAGGGATTTTGAAGGATTTCTATGAATTTTAGGGATTTCGGAGATTTCAAGGGATTTTTACCGATTTCAAGGGATAAGGTATCAATAAAAAAATACGGATTTCTAGGCATTTTCAGTGAATAAATAAAATTTCAAGTGACTTCTTGGGAGTTTGAAGGATTTCTACGGATTTAAGGGATTTCAGAGATTTCAAGGGATTTTTACCGATTTCAAGGATAAAAAAAAACATACGGATTTCTAGAGATCTTCAGTGAATAAATAACATTTGAAGAGACTTCTAGAGATTTTGAAGGAATTCTATGGATTTTAGGGATTTCGGAGATTTCAAGGGATTTTTACCGATTTCAAAGGATAAGGTATCAAGAAAAACATACGGATTTCTAGGGATTTTCAGTGAATAAATAAAATTTCAAGTGAATTCTAGGGATTTTGAAGGATTTCAACAGATTGAAGGGGTTTCAGAGATTTCAAGGGATTCTACGTATTTTAATATATACGATTTTAAGGAACTCTAACGGATTATAAGAGAACATCAGTGAATGAATAGAATTTCAAGTGACTTCTAGGTATTTTAAAGGATTTCTACGGACTTAATGGATTTTATAGATTTCTACGGATTTCAAGGGATAAGGATTAAAGAAAAACCTACGAATTTCTAGAGATCTTCAGTGAATGAATGAAATTTCAAGTGACTTCTTGGGAGTTTGAAGGATTTCTACGGATTTAAGGGATTTCAGAGATTTCAAGGGATTTTTGCCGATTTCAAGGGATAAGGTATCAAGAAAAACATACGGATTTCTAGGGATTTTCAGTGGATGATAAAATTGAAACTGAATTCTAGGGATTTTGAAGGATTTCAGCAGATTGAAGGGGTTTCAGAGATTTCAAGGGATTCTACGGATTTTAATATATACGATTTTAAGGAACTCGAATGGATTATAAGAGAACTTTAGTGAATGAATAGAATTTCATGTGACTTCTAGGTATTTTAAAGGATTTCTACGGACTTAATGGATTTTATAGATTTCAACGGATTTCAAGGGATAAGGATTAAAGAAAAACCTACGGATTTCTAGAGAGCTTCAGTGAATGAATGAAATTTCAAGTGACTTCTTGGGAGTTTGAAAGATTTCTACGGATTTAAGGGATTTCAGAGATTTCAAGGGATTTTTACCGATTTCAAGGGATAAGGTATCAAGAAAAACATACGGATTTCTAGAGATCTTCAGTGAATAAATAACATTTGAAGAGACTTCTAGGGATTTTGAAGGATTTCTATGGATTTTGAGGATTTCAGAGATTTCACGGGATTTCTACCGATTCCAAGGGATAAGCCTATAAGAGATTCTAACAGATTACTAGCGAAGTTGAATGAATAAATAGAATTTCAAATGACTTCTAGGGACTTTGAAGGATTTCTACGGATTTAAAGGATTTCAGAGATTTCAAGGGATTTCTACCGATTTCAACGGATAAGTTTTTAAGGAAAACTTACGAATTTCTAGGGAACTTTAGTAAATAAATGAAATTTCGAAAGACTTCTAGGGATTTTGAAGGATTTTCATGGATCTTAAGGGATTCCAACGGATTGCTAGAGAACTTTAGTGATTATATGCGATTCCAAGGGATTTCTATGAATTTTTGAAAAAAGGCTTTGAAGGCAACCCACGGTTTTCTAGTGACCTTTAGTAAATAAATAAAATTTCAAGGGAATTCTAGGGATTTTGAAGGTTTTCTACCGATTTAAGGGATTTCAGAGATTTCCAGGGATTTCTACTGATTTCAAGGGATAAGGTATCAAGAAAAACCTACGGATTTCTAGAGATCTTCAGTGAATGAATAACATTTTAAGTAACTTTTAGGAATTCTGAAGGATTTCTACGGATTTAGGGGATTTCAGAGATTTCAAGGGATTTCTACCGATTTCAAGGATAAGGTTTCCAGAAAAACCGACGGATTTCTAGGGATCTTCAGTAAATAAATAAAATTTCAAGTGACTTCTAGGGATTTTGAAGGATTTCTACTGACTTAAGGGATTTCAGAGCAAGGGATTTCTACCGATTTCAAGGGATAAGGTTACAAGAAAAACCTACGTATTTCTAGAGACCTTCAGTGAATAAATAAAATTTTGAGTTTTTTTTATTCAATTTTATTAAGATTTAAGGGATCTCAGAGATTTCACGGGATTTCTACCGATTCCAAGGGATAAGCTTTTAAGGGATTCTAACAGATTACTAGCGAACCTCAGTAAATAAATAGAATTTCAAGAGACTTCTAGGCATTTTGAAGGATTTCTACGGATTTAAGAGATTTCAGAGATTTCAAAGGATTTCTATCGATTCTACCGATTTCTACCGATTCCAACGGATAAGGTTTCAAGTAAGACCTGAGAATTTCTGGAGAACTTCAGTGAACAAATAAAAGTTCAAAGGACTTCTAGGGATTTTGAAAGATTTTTACGTATTCTAAGGGATTCCAACGGATTACTAGATAACTTTTAGTGACTAAATGCAATTTCGAGGGATTCCTAGGGATTGCAAAGAAAGGCTTTAAAGACAATTCACGGATTTCTAGAGACCTTTAGTAAGTAAATAAAATTTCAAGCGACTTCTAGGGATTTTTAACGATTTCTAAGGATTTGAGTGATTTCAGAGATTTCAAGGGATTTCTACCGATTTCAAGGGATGAGGTATCAAGAAAAACCTACGGATTTCTACAGATCTTCAGTGAATAAATAACATTTCAAGTGACTTCTAGGGATTTTGAATGATTTCTACGGATTTAAGGGATTTCAGAGATTTCAAGGGATTTTTACCGATTTCAATGGATAATGTTTCAAGGGAAACCTACGAATTCCTAGAAAACTGCAGTAAATAAATAAAATTTCGAAAGACTTCTAGGGATTTTGAAGAATTTGCACGGATTTTGAGGGATTCCAATGGATTACTAGAGGAATGTAGTGATCAAATTCAATGTTAAGGGATTTCTAGGGATTTATGAGAAAGGAGTTAAAAGAAACCCACGGATTTCTAGAGACCTTTAGTAAATAAATAAAATTTCAAGGGACTTCTAGGAATTTTGAAGGATTTCTACCGATTTAAGGGGTTTCAAAGATTTCAAGAGGCTTCTACCGATTTCAAGGGATAAGATTTTAAGGGATTCTAACAGATTACTAGAGAACTTTAGTGAATAAAGAGAATTTTAAGGTACTTTTAGGCGTTTTGAAGGATTTCTCCAGATTTAATATATTGAAGAGATTTCAAGGGATTTCTACGGATTTCAAGGAATAAGATTTCAACTTGTATGTTTATACGGATTTCTAGAGACCTTAAGTAAATAAATGAAATTTCAAGGGCTTTCTAAGGTTATTGGAGAATTTCTACGGCTTTAAGGGATTTCAGAGATTTTAAGGGATCTCTGCTGATTTTAAGGGATAAGGTTTCAAGAAGATACAAATTTCCAGAGATCTTCAGTAAATAAATAACATTTCGAAGGACTTCTTTGCATTTTATAGGATTTCCACGGATTTTAAGGGATTCTAATCGATTACTAGAGAACTTCAAGGATAAAATGCAATTTCAAGGGATTTCTAGGGATTTCAAAGGACTTCCTTAGATTTGATATATTTCAAAGATTTCAGGGGATTTCTACGCACTTCAAGAAATAAGGTTCTAAAGGCAATCCACGGATTTCTATAGAATAAATAAATAACATTTCCAGGGAATTCTAGGGATTTTGAAGGATTTCTACGGATTTAAGGGATTTCTGAGATTTCGAGGGACTTCCACGGACTTCATGTAGTGAGATTTCAGGGGAAAAATACGGATTTCTAAACATTTTTAGTCGATAAATAAAATTTCAAGGGACTTCTGGGTATTTTAAAGGATTTCTAAGGATTCAAGGGATTTTAGGGGATTTATACCGATTTCAAGCGATAAGGTTTCAAGGAAAATTTACGGATTTCTAGAAAACTTCAGTCAATGAATAAAATTTCGAAGGACTTCTAGGGATTTTGAAGGCCTTCTACGTTTTTTGATGGATTTTAACGGATTACTAGAGAAATTGAGGGATTAAATGCAATTTCAAGGGATTTCTTCGAATTCAACATATTTCAAACATTCCAAGGGATTTCCGCAGATTTCAACAAATAAGGTTTTAAAGGTAATCCACGGATTTCTAGAAGCATTTAGTGAATGAATACAATTTCAAGGGATTTCTAGGGATTTTGATGGATTTCTGCGGATTTAAAGGACTTCAGAGATTTCAAGGGATTTCCACGGATTTCAAGGGATAAAATTTCAAGGAAAACATACGGATTTCTAGACATTTCTAGTCAATAAATGAACTTTCAAGGGACTTCTAGGTATTTTGAAGAATTTCTACAAATTTAAGGGACTCCAGGGGATTCCTACCGATTTCAAGGGATAAGGTATCAAGGAAAATCTACGGATTTCTAGAAAACTACAGTGAATTAATAAGGTTTCCAAGGAGTTCTAGGGATTTTGAAGGATGTCTACAGATTTCAAGAAATAAGGTTTTAAATGTAATCCACGGATCTCTAGACACCTTTAGTGAATAAATAAAATTTCAAGGTACTACTATGTATTTTCAAGAATTTCTACGGATTTAAGGGATTTCAGGGATTCCAAGGGATTTCCAGGGATTTCAAGGAATAAGATTTAAAGGGAAACATAGGGATTTCTAGAGATCTTTAGTGAATAAATAAAATTTCAAGGGACTTCTAGATATTTTGAAGAATTTCTTCGGATTGAAGAGATTTCAGGGGATTTCGACCGATTTCAAGGGATAAGGTTTCGAGCAATATTTACGGATTTCTAGAAAACTTCAGTGAATGTATAAGATTTCAAAGGGTTTCTAGGGATTCTGAAGGATTTCTACGGATTTTAATGGATTTTAACGGATTACTAGAGAAATTCAGGGATTGAATGCAATTTCAAGGGACTTCTTCTGATTTAATATATTTCAAAGTTTTCAAGGGATTCCTACGGATTTCAAGAAATAAGGTTTTTAATGTAAACCACGGATCTCTAGACACCTTTAGTGAATAAATAAAATTTCTAGGGATTTCTAGGGATTTTGATGGATTTCTGCGGATTTAAGGGATTTCCGAGATTTCCAGGGATTTCCACGGATTTCAAGGGATAAGATTTCAAGAAAAACAGGGATTTCTGTACATTTTTAGTCAATAAATAAACTTTCAAGGGACTTCTAGGTATTTTGAAGAATTTCTACAGATTTAAGGGATTGTAGGGGATTTCTACAATTTTCAAGGGATAAGGGTTCAAGGAAAATCTACGGATTTCTAGAAAACTTCAGTGAATTAATAAAATTTTGAAGGACTTCTAGGGATTTTTAAGGATTTCTACGGAATTTAATGGACTTTAATGGATAACTAGAGAAATTTAGGGATCAAATGCAATTTCAAGGGATTTCTTTGGATTTAATATATTTCAAAGATTTTAACAGATTTCTACGAATTTCAAGAAATAAGGGTTTGAGGGTAATCCATGAATTTCTAGAGACCTGTAGTGAATAAATAAAATTTCAAGGGATTTCTAGGGATTTTGAAGGATTTCCACGGATTTAAGGGACATCGGAGATTTCAAGGGATTCCTACAGATTTTATGGTAGAAGATTTCAAGAGAAAAATACAGATTTCTAGAGATCCTAATTGAATAATTAAAATTTTGAGGGACATTTAGGTATTTTGAAGAATTTCTACGGATTCAAGAGATTTCAGGGGATTTCTTTTGATTTCAAGGGATAAGGTTTCAAGGAAAATCTATGGATTTCTAGAAAGCTTCAGTGAATGTATAAAATTTCGAAGGACTTCTAGGGATTTTGAAGGATTTCCACGGACTTTAATGGATTTTAACGGATTACTAAAAAAATTTGAGGATTAAATGCAATTTCAAGGGATTTCTTGGGATTTAATATATTTCAAAGATTTCAAGGGATTTCCACGGATTTCAAGAAATGAGGGTTTGAAGGTCACCCAAGGATTTCTAGAGACCTTTAGTGAATGAATAAAATTTCAAGGGATTTTTAGGGATTTTGAAGGATTTTCACGGATTTAAGGGATTTCAGAGATTTCAAGGGATTCCTACAGATTTCATAGTATAAGATTTTCAGGGATTCTAATTGATTATAGGTAAACTTTAGGGAATAAATTATATTTAAAATAATTTCTAGGGATTTCAAAGGATTATAATGGATTCCTACAAGACTTCAGAGAATAAATGATATATATATATATATATATATATAT
>JAABKJ010011938.1:0-10631 GCA_011634705.1 Andricus grossulariae
GAACTGCAATGTTCACGAAACGTCGGCAAGTTTCGTAGTTTTTCACACGATTGAAACCCGAAAAAGCTTTAAATTTTTCAATATTTCACTTAGTCTTAGATCAGACGTAGAACGCAATTTAATTTCTTATTGAGTATCACGACATTTTCAGTGTTTAATTTCCGAAGGGGATAATCCAATAACAACCTTTTTCGTAGAATACAACTATCATTTACTGGATTATATTGGAAATGAGCGGAAATTTTTTGAGACCAGAAAAACGAGAAATGACAGTGAATTTACTTTTTCACAAAAAATTTTACAACTTTTTAGAAAAACTATTTATCATATCACTTGGAATATCACAAATATCATATCACATGATTCTTTAAATGTTCATAACATTTTCCAAATAATAATTATATCACATAATATAATTCAATTAAGAATAAGTTTGATTTCAACTTTTTTTTTCAAATGTCAAGTTCATTTTTTAACTGTTTGAATTACTACATCATACAGTTTACAACGCTTAATTCTAATATCTTTTACCTCACAATTTTTCAATTTTATGCCTTCATTTTTAAACGTAAATTTTTAATTGAAATAATTTGAAAATTCAGTTTAGAGCCTTTAGGAATAAAAAGTTGAAAGCGTTTGGAATTTAAAATTGTTTATAAAAGACGTTTTAAGTTGATCTGTAAATATAAATTAATTAATGATTTTTTTAACTGAACTGTAGTTCGAGTATTAAAAATTATATAATAATTATTTTATAACACGATTCTAAATCTGTTTAAAATTAAACAAATTACATATTTTAACGTGGACAATTTAGCATTTTCTTTACGAACGCCCTAATAATTCAGCAATTGAAATTTCTGATTGAAACTTTATAAACTATTTTCAATATGAAAATGACTTGAAATTATATATTTATAACTGAACGCTTTTATTCAATTTAAAATCTTATTCAACTATTGTTTTAGTCTAAAATATTCAATTCGAAATTTTTTTAATAAAAAAATTTCAAAATGATCAATTATAAATCAAATATTCCAAATCGCACAATTTGAAACAGAATAGTTTGAAACACGAAGCCTTGAATGGTAAAAATTTCCAAGTGAAATATTCAAACTTTCAAAGTTACAATTTCCATTATAACGTGATATAACGATTGAAAATTGTTAATGTAAAACGACCAAAATTAAAATAAATAAAATGAATTTTGGTATTTAATCTTTTTCTCTAATGCAAGAGGAACTTGTTTGGTTTCAAATTGATATTGAGTGCAAGAATGGGAAGTATTGTATTTTTAATATTGTTATCAAGTACGAAATGAGGAAATTTCACGTTTATTTTTTGTTAAATTGGCAGTGCATTTTACACTTCTAATGTTTTTATAGAGTTGGAAGGAATACAATTTTTTTTAGATTGGAAGAGGCCGTGTTTTTCTTTTCAAGATTTTTATTTTGTTTGGAGAAAGAATTTTTAATTTTCAATTTTTTTCTGAATTGGAAGAGGATGATCTAGAGAGAAAAATATTTTTATTGAGTACGAGCGGAGGACATTTTGATTTTCAATTTTTAGTGATTCGGAAGAGGGATATTTTTTTATTTTTATGATTCTTATAGAACTGGAAGGGAGAAAATTTCTGTTTTCAAGTTTTTCTCAATAGGAAGAGGCACTTATTTTGTTTCAAACGTTTTATTAAATTGAACATTTATAATTAAAAAGTGTTAAAAGCTACTATTTTATATGTGTTAATTATTGAGAGTTGAAATTAATAATTTCCTAATTAAAATTTTTTTAAGCTTCAATTCATATCCCGGTTGCAGATATTACTATCTTCTCTCATTTTAATACGCATTCTTATTTAGGAATACTAGAATTTCGTACATTTCTTACAACTTATGTTACTTGAAAGATTTACTATTGACGATATTTTTCACAAAACTTGTTATTGCCCATTATCACGTTTTCACGTTCAGAATTTTCAAATAGTAAATAAGACTTCTTCTAGACGTGAATACTAATTTTTGCTCGCGTTTAACTTGGAAAAGAACAACAAAATTCTAAAAAATTGAAATGGGAAATCTCAGCAACGAGTCAAAATGAAGTTCCTACAATTTCCATTAGATGGCGTCACACCACAGAAGAGATATAATCATCGTCCCGTTTTGCCCCTGTCTTCATTTTTCCCTATGTTCCCCTACCAAATGTAATTGGCTATTTTTTATTCTGTCATAAAATTCGAAACAGAGCGGGATGGAAATGGTGGGAGGGTGAACAGGTAACTGAAGATGGGAAAGGTGAAGTTGAGGGATTAGAATGATATGCGATCATAGTGGGATGCATTCGTGTCTTCTGAGTATATGGAGTGAGGCAAGGCCTTCTGCATTCTACCCGGAAGTAAAAAACATGGCAGTTTGATCATTTGAAAATGTATATTTATTTGATACTGCACACCGATAAACAGAAAAGGTGATAAAACATACATAAAAGCTTTACGGCTCAAACTCACCCAGCATGTGTACAATTATCTCATGTGTCTCGCTGTTGACCCAACCAAGAGCTCGCCCGTTAAATCCCCTAGGAAGGTACAAAGCATTTTCGTCAGGATATCCTAACAGCATAGGTAGTAGAACTTGCGCCAAAGCAATACCGTACATATGGTTTACATCAAGATGTGTAATAGGGGTTTCTACAAACCTTGGGGAACGATTAAAGCCACGGGATTTAACGGTGAATTTGAAATGGGTGTATTCGTTATATCTGTCAAAAACTTCAGGACGCGCTACGAGCATATACGGATGTATTGCATAGCCAATACTAGTTTCATGACCGTCTTCTAAAATCTCGACTGAGGTGGGTGCTTGTGTTTCGATAACACGTACAGACTGTTGTACATATCCTAGTGCAAGAGCTCTCCATGGATGGTTTGAGTCATTCAATCGAGGTTCTGGTCCAGTCAAAACCATTCGCTTCTGACGTCTGTGAAGAACTGATGATGATTCTACAACAATGATAAAAGTAATTTATTATTATTTGAAGAGGATAGGAAAAACCTTGACCCTTTATAAACTTATATCATGACCCTAGAACCATATAGAGCCATTCATTTTCACCGAAGACGTTTTCCAAAACTGATAATTTGTACATGAAGACGTTTAATTAAATCGCCATTAACGCTTCTGTATGCACTACTAGATCCTCGGGATACCTATTGTTCAAAAGATAAAAAAAGTCCCCTGATTACAAATATCTTGGTTATGAGTTTGAAATCGTGTTCAGTTTTTTTTAAACAATTTTCTTAACAATTTCATTATTTATCAACAGAAATTGATTATAAAAACACTTTTAGAATCTCTAAGCAAAAAAAAAATGTTTCTAACATTTTTTTCATAGGATAAACCGTTTTCAATTTACAGCGTTAGAAAAAAATTATTCTTTAACAAAATCGATATATTTGCACAGCTATGACACAAAATCTATTGCTTAAAAAACTGTGAAACATGTACATTGTCTATATTGTGGTTGGATCTCTTGAAAGCAAAAATAAGTCTTCAGATTGAATGAAAACTTCTCTCTGTGAATTTTTGTTAAAAAATTTCAATTTTTCTGACGAAATCATCTAGACTTTCAATTTGTTAATAAAAAATTATCTATGTCAATCAATTTCATAATTTCCCCTAAAACCTTTGTAAAGTCTATGTATAACAATAATGGAAAGTACACAGCAAAATTTTTCATAAGAAATTATTGAATTTGTTCCGAAGTGGTAAACAGGAGGAAAATTTGGTAAGATAAAAATTAAAAATGATAATTATGAGTAAGGGGCCGTATTCAAATTAGGTGACGGATTAAAGGCCCTTTCTAAGACTCCCCACCCCCTGTAACGAACCGTAACAAAATATTTCTACACCCTCACCCTTACTGTACGTAATTTTTGGTTTCCGGAAATAATATTGATATGGGACTTGAAACTAATGGAAATTTTTTGTGATTAAAATAATACATGCCTTGCAGGTAAAGACTCATACATATGAATATTTATACATATACATATAATAAATACACTGGGGCCGCGATTTACCGGGGGTTTCAGGGGAATTGCACAACTCCGCTGACCTTGCAAGCGCCTCTTTCTCACCCCCTTGGATTACTCAATTACTCTTTTTACGCCAAATTAAAAACTATGAAAAACAGCAGTTTCTCTCTGTCAGCATTTATCTTTTCCACAGTACAAAATTCAACACAACTAATCTATGATTTTCTGGTCCAATACTTAATCATTCACCCGTTAGGGATAACATAATTTCAAATTTTCAAACCACTGTAATATTTAATTGCCCTAATGAAGTATAAAATTATAATTAATTGATATTGGGTACTTTCATCATAGTCGAATTATTTTCATTATTCGAACGAGTCTTTCTAAGCATTTCCTGAGATATATTATAGATAAAAGTATTAATCAGAGTGGTCTATCAAGACTCAGATATAAAATTTATAATTTGAAATATATACAAGAAAAAATAGAGAACGTGTCAGATAGAATAGATTACAATAATCATACACGTTCTTACAAGTTGTTAGTTTGAAATGGGAAAATATGTATCACTTACACATATAATCTAGATTTTTCCTTCGTTTGTTCACAATAAAAATAATCCCTCAGAAATTACTAAAGAATTAGTCTATATTCTTAATGATTGAATTTAGTCAAATGAACTTGTGATTTTTTAAATATTTCCTCAGTGAAAATCTCAAATATTACCATTTTATGAGATTAATAATTTTAGGAAGCCAATGTAGGGAGCCATCCATAAATTACGTAACACATTTTTTACACATTTTTTCCCCTCCCTTCCTCCATGTAACAATTTTTAATGAAGTAGTTTGCACCCCCTCCCCCTTTCGCCTATGTTACGTAATTTTTCCAAATTTTTCCTGCAGAAAAATATTCAACCAAAAATTTTTTTTTCCAGCTTTATTTTTCATACAAGTTTATACCTTCAATCATTTAATATTTGTTCTATAAAACGATATCAAAGCAATTTATCTAAGAAAGATAAAAAATTGACAAACAATACATATTATTGATTCAATTATATTGATCAACTTTCAAAGTTATAAAAAAATGGCCTTTCTCAACAAATAAAATATTTTTAATTTTTATATAAAAATATTACTTTCAGAGCCATTTAATTTCAAATCAGGCTGTTTTTCAAAGAGAATAAGAGGAGAGGAATCTTACCAATTTGCAGAAACAAATTTTTCGACACAGTTATGAGCATTTGAATTCAAAAAATTTTAAACATGAATTATCGAAAAATTGTCAACATTTGTGTGAAAAATGTGATATTTTAAATCATAAAGACGAATTTGGAGAAAAAAAGTTGAATTTATAACCCAAAAATATGAGTTTTCTACCAAAATAAGTCAATTTTGTACTGAAAAAGACCAATTTTTCAACAAAATAGACGAATTTTCAAGTATAAAGGTAAATTGTCCACGACGCAATTGTTCAATTTTCAACCAAACAGAGGAATTTTCAACAAAAACATTAAATGTCTATAAAAAAAATCTTGAAAAAAATTAGTCAAATTTTTAGTTATGAAAATTAATTTTCAATAAAAAAACTAATTTGCAACCAAAAAGATTACTTTTTTACCAAAAAGAATAACTTTTTAAAAATACATGAATTTTCAAGAAAACATTTTAATTTTTCAAGGAATTTTCCACATAATAGTTTAATTTTCAACCAAAAAGGTTAATTTTCTACCAAAAAAAGACAAATTTTCAACAAAATAGATGAATTTGCAACACAAAACAGATAAATGTTGAACAAAATACAGAATATTTTAATGTTCAGTTAGAGAAATAAGTTTTTAAGCAAATATAATAAATTTTCCGCGAAATGGTTAAAATTTCAACCAAAAAAATGAATTTTGAACCAAAAGGGTGAATTATTCACTGAAAAAGTAATATTCTACCACAAAAGACAACGTTTCAAAAAAATACAGAAATTTTCAAACAAATAATTGAATTTTCAAGTGATGAAGGTAAACGTTCAACCAAGCATGGAATAGATGAATTTTCAGTTAACAAAATAACTTTTAAACAATGTTCACAAAATGATGAATTACCAATCAAAAAAATGAATTTTGAACAAAGTAGTTCCACTTTGAACTAAGTAGTTCAATTTTGAATTTTCAATTCGAGCCAGAACTGATTTATCTACCCTCTAAATTCCAGATTTTTCCGTTTTTCTTTCTATGAGATATTCATCTTAAATAATATGGATAACCTCTGAAGTGCAAAGTTGTGATGTGAAATTTGTCATATTACAGGATCAATATGTAAAGAACTTTAAGAAGAAAATTTGTATATAAAAACAAAATAATATAATACAGTTATGTGACAAATATGTTCAGAAAACGCGGTAAACGGAGCCTTACAGAAAATGCTAATCAAATTCAAATAGCCGAATTTAATTTTATCTTGATAACAGAAAAAATGAAATACCCTGAAAATGTATTTTTTATGTTTTATAAATATTTTTAAAAATATATTAAAAGTACGGTGTCAGATTATTACATACGCGGAGAATCATACTTTTCCAATGAAAAAAATAGTCTGCCAATTTCAAAGAATTGTAAATAAGTGGAAAAAATGGTGTAATTAGTTATTATAAACAAAGACATTTTTAATTTTTAAAATATTTTTTCTTGTGCTCTTTGTTATGCTTAAAGAAAATGACAATTAGAGATTTTGCTAGTAAAGCATTTAAATACAGACTTCGCACTCTTTCGATTCAATGCGAACTAAATCAACGGAACATAGTACAAAATCTAACTATTTATCGTTGAAAGTCAATTCTTATTAGTAGAAAGTATGCTATTAAATTTCTGGTTTATAAATCATCTCTTCTGGTTCAAAATTCTACTATTTTGTTGAAAATTTGTTCTTTTTTTGGCTCAACATTAATTCTTTCTACTAAAATTTCAATTATTCCAATTTTGGTTTTTGTTATAGATTTGATATTTTTTCTTGAAGAGGTGAATTTTTTGTTAAAAATTGATCTATGGTGGTTAAGAATTCAATCATTTTGTTGAAAATTCGTTTTTTTTCAAGATTCAAGTATTGGTTATTTAAAATTAACATATTTTTGGAATAAAATATGAATTATTACACTTTCTGTTATGAATACATCTTTTTAGTTAAATTGGCTGATTTTTATTTGAAATTCAAATCTTCATTGTTCGAAATATCAAATATTTTATTTTTCGTTGAGACTTAATCTTTTTTTTTTATTGAAAATTCAACTATTTGGTTAAAAGCTCAACTTCTTTCCTGAAAATTCATTTTTTTTTAAAGATTCATAATTTCTGTTAAAATTTCAACAATTTAGTTGAAACTTTATTTCTTTCTTGAGTAAAAATTATTTTTGGTTGAAAATTAAACTGTTTTATTAAAAAATCGTCTTTTTTCTTGAAAATTTACCTGTTTTGTTAAAAAATTCGTCCTTTTGGTTGATTGTTGATTTTTTGGTTTGACAAAAATTTATTTTAGTGGAACAAAAAATTAATTATTTTGGTAATAAGTCAACTATTTTACTAAAAAGTCATCTGTCTAATTGGAAAAGTCATTTTTCTGGTAGAATAATTCTTGTTTTAAAGTAATAAGGAAATTCAAGATTATAAACACATAATCTAATTAAAAAAGTAAAATTATTAAGAAAACTGTAATTTTATATGAACTTATAAAACGCAATAAGAAAATCCAACTATTTTTAGTTAAAAATTCTACTATATATTTGTCCTTTGGTTCAAATTTCTACTATTTGGTTGTAACTTCAATTATTTCGTTAAAAATGCAACTATTTTGTTAAAAAGTCTTTTTTTCGAAAATTCAACTACTTGGTTGAACGTTGAACTGCTTTGTTAAAAATTAATTTTTTGGTTGAAGATTCATCTGTTTAGTTGAAAATTCAACTGTTCCATTTCTATAAAATTAGTCTTCTTCGTTAAAAAATCATCTTTGGTTTGAATATTGATCTTATTTGTCGAAAATTCATTTTTCCAAGATTAAATCTTCCATTTTTTAATTAAAAATTCATATTTCAAATTGAGAATTTATATTTTAAATTGAAAAATTGCTTCTTTTGCTTAAAAGTTGAGTAGGAAATATTTTTTGTTGTTCATGAATTGCCAAAAAAAATTAAATGAAGCAAATAAAATTTATTCTCTATCCGCATTTTTTTATTTCCATAATTTTGATTTCATTAGTTATTCAACAGTCTAGCACTATCAGCGAGAACAAACATTGCATCCGTAACTGTGACAAGGAATTTTTACACGAAGTCCAAATTAAAACTAACATGGATTTTTTTTGTCTACAAATGACTTAATATAATTTCTGCGTAGCTTACATATGGTACACATTAGAAGATAAGATATTTTGAAATTAATAATTACGTAAAAGGCATTCGAGAAAATAAAAGAATATTTGAATAAAATATCTGGAAAATGTTTAATATACATTTTCTGCATATTCTGATTAAAGCTTTCTCTGAATAATAGGTGTGTTACGAAAATCTCGAAAGGATTGTTGTCGCTTTGCATAGGTGTCGATTGCGTAATTTGAAAAACTCGAAGGAAGAAATATTGCCAAAGTCATAGACATAATTAAGAATTGAAAAGAGTTGAATTTTCAACCAAGAAAGATTTTTCATTTATAAAAATTAATTTTCAATAAAAAAGAGCAACTAGTTTTCAACCAAAGAAATGAATTTTCAATCAAAAAGATTAATTTTCTACCAAAAAAAAATAATTTCGCGAAAATACATGAATTTTCAATCAAAAAGGTTAATTTTCTACCAAAAAAGAAAACAACAAATTTTCAGCAGAATAGATAGTTACATTTTAGGGTATAGTATAATATGGTTTTAACGCAGCACTATGGACAGTTAATATTCTACCTTCGCCAATAATATTAATATTAATTATTATTATTTTCGGGAATATGAAATTTCGGGAATTCGGAAAATCGGTAGTTTTCGGTAGTCTTATATTTTTGGGGAAATGTCTGTTCCAGTAATTATTTTTTCGGTGTTTGTCGATATTCGTGATTTTTATTCGGGAAAATTATTTCGTCCCAATTTGAATTGTAAATCTGTGAAATTTTGGAGTATTTATTTTCGTAAATTGAAGAATTTTTACTCACAGATCTTTAAAGTTAAAAATTGAAACTTCTTCAATCTTAACTATATGCATTAAACATTCTTAATTTTTCAGGATTTACAATTCAAATATCTTCAGAGATTATTATTATTTTTTTAATTTACGACTTTTGTTAAATTTCTATGCGAATTCCAAATTATTTATTATGCCTTCATAATAATTTCATAATCCATTTCTGTCATTAAATAATGAGTTTATTCTTCTTCACTCGTTTTGTGCGTGAAAGAAGACAAACAATTTCGTAACTTCAGCTTCTGATTCCGGATCTTGGAAGAGAGAAATAAATATTCTATACTTATTGTGAATATTTGTCTTGAATTTAAAAAAAAAACTTTTCATTCAAATAGTTGTTTTCTTTTTACAAAAAATAACTTCAAGATGAAGAATATCATTTTTAATTAAAAAGAAATTTCCATTGAAATGAAAAAAAATTTCTTTAAAGACAAAAACATTTCTTCGAATCAAAAGAAATTTGTTAAAATCAAAGAATCTTTTCTTTGAATGAATATTTTTCTTTGAATCATGGAAATTTTCTTTGAATCGAAGAATCTTTTTTCTGAGCGCATTCAGTATTTGTACGACTAATTCTGGATGCTGTATCCACTTTAACATTTCTTAAACGAGAGTTTTATGAAAAATTTGATTGTTTAACCGGAACTTAGTGTTTTAATAATAAAAAAGTAATATTTTAGCATGGAAAATTGAAAAAAGTTACTTATTCACAAGGTTCACGATATTAGGGCCTTCTTATATTTTTAATAAAGTTGAAAATATTACACCATCCTGTTATTTTATTAAACTTTTGTATTAACCCGATTCA
Source organism: Andricus grossulariae (assembly GCA_011634705.1). Taxonomy (NCBI): domain Eukaryota; kingdom Metazoa; phylum Arthropoda; class Insecta; order Hymenoptera; family Cynipidae; genus Andricus; species Andricus grossulariae. The sequence continues at coordinate 10,048 of JAABKJ010011938.1, forward strand.
ATTTCTTCAATTTTGTTCTAATTAATATATTCAGCTCTGAATAAATTAATATAGTTTCACTAATTTTTAATAATTTGAAGTTTCCCACATCCAAATTAGTAAATATTTTTGCAACTTGAATTAGTAATTTTCACTTATTTTTAGTAATTTACCTTTCCTTAAATTAAGTTCGTAAACTTTCATTGGTAATTAGTCAAATTTAACCAGTAAAGCGGTTTTTATAATTGTTTCAACAATCACAAAAAATGTGCGAAATAAGAAAATGGACAAAATGGCGTCCGTTTTCCTGAAAATAAAAAATTTTAGTTTCTTTCAAATAATATGCGTGAAACGAAAAAAGGTCAAAGGTAAAATTGTTATATGCGAATATAATAATTGCGAAGCGGTCTGAAAAATCTTACAAATCCTTATAACGGAGGGTGTCTAAAGAATTAAGTTCCAATAAGTTTCAATAATAGTTTTAATGGTTTCAATCATATAGTTGATAGAGAGAGAGAGAGAGAGAGCGCGATAACGCAAACGCATCTTAATCTACTTAAGCTATTACATAACCATTACTTACAAATCTTTATGCTTCTAATTTA
>JAABKJ010011939.1:0-10630 GCA_011634705.1 Andricus grossulariae
ACGGTTTAGAAAATCGATTGGAACAGATAGACGAGAAGAAAGGGATTCATTCTTGGAAACGAGAATTAGGATGAATACCGTCGTTGCGCGTGGGTTATTTTCCAAAATCAGATATTTGTTACTTGAAGTGTTCAGTTCGTTAAATGTGATAGCAAAGAATGGAATTTTTCGCGAGATTTCCCAATTATAGTTTTGAATTTTCGACATCTGATCCACTTGTGTATCCTCAATTAATAGCACGACGTGATGTTTGCCAGAGTTATTTCTCATGTATTGCACTAAACTTTCCGCCCATTTAGGTTCCTTTAAATTTTGAACTTTCTCTGCATGAAGAATAGAGATGTAGAAAATCGACGTAAGATATAATTTAAGTATCATTATGACTGCGATATTTTGTGGAATATACTGACTAAATTTACTACATTTATGCAATGACAGAACCTCACTGAAAACGCTGCAAAAAATGTATGTTGGAACTTCCCTTTAAATCTATTGGAATTTTATTTTTGAAACGTGAGATAACGTTCCAATAGTTATATTATAGTTTTCAAATGCTGTTGTTGTTATATTGAAATACATGCCATGCAATTTTACAGAAGAAAGCACACGTTTATATTCGAACTGCCAAGGTTTTTTTATTTATATACAAATTTACGAAGAAATCGACTTAATACAGAGTCGTGTGAATTGATAGAAATTTTCTAATGCGTATCGATTAATTCCTTTCTGCGAGTCAATAAGAAGTTTAGCATAGTTCATTCTAAATTTACGTACTAATATTATGAATTATTAAACAAATTTAAATTGTAAATATAATCATTGTTATCACTAGAATATTAAATATGTGCCAACAGGGTGAATAAAACAGGGTATTTGAAACCCACCTTCCTCGAGGAAATTATGTTCTAGAACCTTATCTTCCTCGAGAGATATTTGAGCTTTAAACAGAAATTTAGGATGGCCAAGTCATTTTTTGATGGTATTGCCGCCCTGAAAAGGCATACGATCAATGTGCAGGGTATCTGAAATTCATCTTCCTGGAGAAATTTGAGCTTTAAAGAGAATTTTAGGATGGACAAGGCACTTTTCGAAGGCCTCGTTGTCCTTGGCAATCGCACGAGTGCATTAAGTATTTAAAGCTCATCTTCGTGGGAAATTTAAACTTTAGACCAAATTTTGGGATGTCAGAGTCATTTTGCGAAGGTCTTTCCTCCCTGAGGAATTTCCTAAGTGCACCAAGTATTTAAAGCTCATCTTTCTCGAGAAATTTGACTTCTAAAATATTTGTTGGGATCCTCGAGTTTTTTATATGGTCTTGCCGTCTAGAAAAATCTTACAGCCACTTCGAATACATTTTTTAGATATCTTCTTCGACTTGGAAGATTGTCTCTCCATATCCCAAATTTTCATTTAGCCGGTCTTCGATTTATTAATGGTTATTTTATTGATTATGAAAGAAAATGAACCAAAAAAGAATAAAAAAAGGCCATGTTTATCGACTATGATAAGCTACTTGTCATAATTATTTAGTCATGTCATAAACAGTCATAAATATAAGTGTAATCAAGATGCTTAAGATAGGAAAAAGGTAGATGAAAGATAAAATATTTGTGTTACTTCACTGGGTAAACCATGAATACAGAACACTTATGGAAGAACCGGAATTTAAAAAAAAAATAGGGCGAAGTTGTTCAAGTTCTGTATGGAAATAAACCTTATGATGGTATCTTACTTCAGCGAAGTGGCGAATAAAATAATATTATTCTCCAATTTCGAGACTTGAAGTTTAAAATTCAAATTAAAAATGTTTTTTTTTTTAGAAAATAAAGCTTATCTGGAATCTATCCATACGAGTTCTGATGGTCAGATTTTATAAAAATCTAAAACGGTGTAAAAAAAGGTTCTTGCAAAAAGTAAGTCCAAAGAGACAGATGAAGCTAAAAAAATAAAAGTTATAATTTTGACAAACAAGGTTTTAGCATCCAGAGTACAAAACTTGAAGCCCATTTCGAACATAAAGTCGACGTTGCAAAAAGTGATCAAATCGAAGGTAAAGGTAAATATTATAAAGCTTACTTGTATCTTTATAGAATATATTACATAGTAAAAATCTGTAAAATATAGTATTATTAGAGATTAATAGCTTTTTTGAATTTCAAGTTCGATTTTCGATTTAGTACCGTTATTTTAGCATCAAAAACATGAATTGATCAGAAAAGCCCAGAAATGTAGAGAATTTATACATCCTTTCCCAAAAAAAACTATAATTTATTAGATTAGTGATCTTGCTATCCTAAAATTAAGTCTGAAGCTCAAATTTCTCGAGGATGATGAACTTTAGATATCTAGTGCACTTGTACGACTCCTGAGGATGGCGAGATCTTCGAAAAATATCTTGTTCATCCTAAAATTCTGTTTAAATCTCAAATTCCTTGAGGAAAATGAACTTTAGATTAGTTCACTTGTATACGACTTCTCAGGATGGCGAGATCTTCCCTAAATAATTTTAGCTTCTCGAATTTTGATTCTAAAGCTTAATTTCCTCGATGAAGGTGGGTTTTAAATACCTGATGAAAAAATGAACAAATATGGCCCTAGTGTATACCAAAAAAATAAAATAATAACTAAAATATAGACCATTACATGTCTCGAGAATTAAAAAATTTTTTTTAGTTGTTTCAGATGCATCGAAATGACTCGAAGCATGTCAAAAAGATTTTCATTTTGACCTCTAAAAAATGCTAAACACTTTCTTATTAGAAAATTGAGTTGCAAATATCTACTAAACTATACCGAACGGCAGCAAAGAGAGGGCAGATTCGTGTTGAGCATAAAAAAATACTTCGGAAATGATATGTCGCATGCAATGGGAACATTGGTCATTTTTAATTACCATGGAAATTATATGGGGTTATTCCAAAGATTTTTTTTAAATTCCAACCAAAATTCTGCGCGATCATATCAGCGATTCAGCTCTAGCGATTTTACCCGCAAAAACAAAGTATTACATTTTTCGAATCTGAATTGTAAGTAGACCACGTCACCTTCACCAACGCAACGTATTCACAAGTTATTGCTTCATAGTGGAAAAACAAGAAAAAAAGCTATTTTTGAATTTTTTTTTATATAAATGTACAACATCTCAAGAATGCCATATCTAAATTTCAAGCAAATCGGAGCAAAAATAACGGAGATATAGAGTTTTTAAGGATAGCTGCTCTCCTTCGGTTTTGTGTACCTGTCCGGCAGCAGCCGGACAGGTACACAAAATTTAGGTCCCTAAATTGCTTTATTTGTCGGTGAGTCATTACACAGGTATAAGAAAACCTTTAAACATTCAGTATGTACGGACCTGGCATCGATGATTCTGTGTAAGTATAAAAAATGCATTTTTTTATTTTTCATGTTTAAAACTTTAAACGCGTTTTCATCGAAACCACGTTTTCAAAGTCGGTGACGGTTGTAACTCAAAATCTACTGCATGGATCCTTTTGAAATTTGGTGTACTATTTCCATACATAATTCATGAGGTAACATGGTCGACTTTTTTTAAAAATATTATTATTATCATTTAATTTTCAATAACAAATTCGTTGATTTCTTAGCAATAAAACGCGTTTTGACTTCAAAGTATTAAAAAAAAAAATTCTAAAAAAAAGGGAGAGCCATGTTACCTCGAGAAACATCTCACCTAACTAACACACTTCGATTTTTCGATTTCGGATGATCCAGTAGTCACTTAGAACCGTCACCGCAAAGTAACTTTTCTTCGAGGCGCCTTCGGAGATTTGCTGCCAACGGCCTATTTATTAATATTTTGCAGTGAAAATTAGTAAGAATATGCTTCAGATTTTCTATTATTATGTACCAATCAAAGAAGTAAGCCAACATTACCTGTATCGCTTGAAAAAATTCTTAAAAATGTGCCTTTTTTTGTCCGAATTAACTATACTCCCCCCTTAAGCAATCTGTCGTAATCAGAACTCCGTAAGTAGTTAGCAAAATTCGAAAGAATTTGCTCTTTATTTTCTTTTAGATTTTCAGGATTTAAGTTGGGCCATAGATGTTCTGAATTACAGATCGAAAAGAATCTTTAATTATAGTTCCCAGTTATATTTAGGATTACACGGAGGCTTATTAGCCAGGAAATTGATTTTTTTTAAACCAGAGTTTTGGGTATCTCCCATCTTCCATATCCAACAACTTTTCGTACCAACCCAGCCACAATTCAAAAGATATCTAAGGCTAGTTGCAGTCTATTCATTTCTAGTCGTAACACGTAGTTCGGCGTACATGAAGGGAGATTCAAAACCCTTTTGAAGAAAGAAGATTAGACTCTCTACCATCTTAGTATACCTTAATCCCCAAATTACTACAGCGTAGTACAGTACACTCAATGAAAAAAAGAGTAGTTTTTCTATTCCAGGCGTCTGAGTTAACAGAATATAGGGTTCTGAGGACAGCCCCGCTTGCAACATTGGCTGAGCTAATTTTCTTTTCTGCCTCTTTAATGAATAATTTAGATTGCGAAAAAGTAGTACCCAGATAAACAAATTTTTCAACTATTTCTAGCTGCTCACTCTCAAAATAGAAAGTATAGTCTCCTAAACGGCCCTTGTGAAAAATTAAGATTTTCGATTTTGTTTTATTAACCACTAATAAGTTTTCTTTACAGTATTGCTCTATTAATTTTATTTTAAATTGCAAATCTGCTGAAGAGTTTGCGAGAACGACTACATCGTCTGCGTAGGCCAATAAAATAATATCAGTTAAGTGATCAATCGCAATACCTTCTGCCGCATGATTCCTCATGTACTATTCAAGGTCAACTATAAAAAGGGCGAACAAGAGGGGGCTTAGGATTTCACCTTGGAGTACTCCCAGAGCGATCAGAATAGGCAAGGTTATACCAGTCGGGATTCTAATAAACATAAAAGCATTTTGGTATAGACTCTTAATGATTTTAACAATTTTTGAACTCATGTCTTTTTTTAACAACTTCTGCCAAAGGAGGGTGTGGTTACTGGAAGGAAAAGCCTTCCTGAAATCAACGAAGAAAGCAAAAACTTTACGCTTGGAGATAGATAAGTGTATTTGAACTATTGAATTTAAAGTGAAAATATGGTCCATAGTACTCCAACCAGACCGGAAACCCCCCTGATTTTCTGGAAGACAGTTTTCTTCATGCACCCAATGGTTCAACATTGTCCCAGACTCTGCCAAATAAGCGGACCAAGTATTGCACTGAGAAATTCGGCAAGTTCTTATATAATTCGTTCTGGATTCCATCCTCACCGGGTGACTTTTTATTCTTTAACAACCGCAAGCTTAACTTTACTTCATCGAAGCCATTAGTACGATCTAATAATGGGTGAAAATTATCAAACCATACAAAACTTACTACCACTTTTTCTTGATAGAGTGATTCGGCAAACTCTTGCCACTCCTGCAAGCTCACAACGTTTGGCGCGGTAACTCTTACTGTAAAACTATTTACGGCACACGGATTTTTTCAGTCGCTTATGCTCGCTAAAATCCTCATCAGAAAAACTAGACTTTTTACATTTTTTCAGCGAATTTCTTATTTTAGGGGAGAAGCAGGTAATGCGGCGCGCTGAACATATATCAATCGTTAGATAGAAAAATATATTTGATATTGTAATGGAAAAATATGTAGCACGTAGATCAATATCTGAGCTTTGCTTTATTCATATGAAAAATTGAATATCTATAAATTAAAATACTTAATTATCAAGACTATCAAAAAACTCCACATGCGTCAACTTACCCTAGCAGTCGGGAAATGCGGCGCGCAATATTAATTTTATCTGTGTGCAAATTAAAAATAATTTTTTTTACAATCGAACACACAATTTCAGTAAAATCAGATTTCTATATTCATTTGCAGTTTGAAAAAATAAATTTGAGATTCTATTCTGGGAGTGATTACCATCTAAAGCTGTGAGCATACAATATTCAATATTTCGACATTTTACCATAAAATGGCTGTCCGCGTCACATTACCGTCATGTGTAAAGTATTAAAATAAGACATTTATTTGCAAACATTAATTATCTTCACGTATTTGTGACACATGACATCCTTTGGAATAGTCAGAAGGTCAATATTAACAAAGTTTTAATACATTTTGACCAAAATAGTGTAAGCTTCAATGATTTTTTCGAAGCTGTCATAATAGGCGAGAAACACCCAATACAAACTTTTCAACTTAAAAATTAAACAATTATCTTAAATAGCCTAATTTTATTACTAATTGATATTGTATTCATAATTACATATACTGAACCAAACCTTAGTAGTTAATAAAAGGAAGATTTTTTTCAAATCCACCGCGCCGCATTTCTCGCCACGCTGCTTCACCCGCTTCTCCCCTATCTCTGAAAGTTTCATAGTCTCTATCAAACCAAGGTTTTTCACCTGGTGAACGCCAAACTCGCTTTGCAATAAGACCTAACTTTTCGGCTACCTCTGAAATCGCCGCCAACAAGTTTTGACTTGAAGTTTCTACATGATCAATATTACAATCAACATGTGCTGAAGCTAACATTTGTTCAGCATACTTATTATCCGGATTATCCTTCCATACCAATTGTCTAAATTCAAATTTTTATTCCACGTTGTTAATATTAAGCAAAGATGCAATTCTAAGACTTACACAAGTCGGAAGGTGATCAGATGAGGATGGAATACCGATAACTGAAAAATCAGAGACCAAGGTCAAGGAGCCAAGGTAACAAGCTACTAGATTTATAACACTTTTGCCACTATTTCCTGGCGACCCTATACAAGTAAAGTGTGCCGGGGTATCCCCTGAGCATCGCCCATTTAAGATCACTAGATTATACGATTCTAAACATTCGGTTACTGCTGCTCCTCTAGGGTTACTCTCGGTGTCCATTGATTAACGAATTTGAGAAACTACAGAGAACCTAGGAAGTGCCTCCTCATCCAATTGATTGAGCCCGCCAATGTGCGAATTAAAATCCCCTCCTAGAAAAAGCTGAATATCTGGGTATTCAATACTGATTCTGCTAAGAATTCCCTGCAAGTGATCCATGACCAAAAACAGAGTGATTGATAAAAATGGCCAAACCTCCATTAGGACGACCTCTATTACTTTCTCTAATCGCTTTACTTACAATGACGGAGTGATTGGGAAGCCAATTGGGTGGACTTAGAGACGTTGAAGTAATCCATGTTTCATTGAGGCACACGACATCGTTGTTATTGATTGAAGTAGCTATGTCCGAGAAATTAGTATATCCATGAACATTCTAGAAAATAATACGAGGACCGAAATTATGTTTCCCAGAGGGATGAGAAGTAGGAGCGATGTTTGATACAGTGGGCAAAGGTTGAAAAAGAGCCCGACAGTCCTTCTCTACGTACAGTTGCTAGTCTGATATTTTCATTTTGTTGTTGTCTGATTGCAAGTTTCTCTTAGGTGTGCAGTTAATAAATGAGTCCAATCTTTGATCTACAGAGTTGGAGAAAGAGGAGTTTGAGCGTGTGATTGGAGGTCTGCCTCTCGGGTTTTTAACCGTGTTGATTGCGTCCGCGAACTTCTCCGTTACTGATTCATTTGTCATATTTTGATCCTTCACTGAGACCGTAAAGCCTAATTCCGTTAACTTCTCGCAAGCAACGAAAAGAGCTTTCCTCTCCCTTCTCTCCTCCAGAGGGATGTCTTGGCTCACTGCAATTCTCTTAGTAGAGAGTTCCTTACGCTTTCCAAGGACACATTGTTTCTGTTTTCCCCAAGAGATAAGCCACCTCGATATTATCTGATGCGAGTGCCAGTCCAACACTTGCGAATGTGTCCAAAACACTATGCGTGAGATCACTGTTGATCTCCTCGCCATCAGCAAGATTATGGATGATAACATTTTTTTCGCGAGCACATTTTTGCAGAAAACAGACTTCTTTCTTGAGGGACACTACCTCTTCCTCCGGAACCCTATTCTTCTCTTCCACAGCAGTGAACTTTGACTTTACCATTGACGAATCTGTTTTCCGAAGGTCGAGATTTAACTGCATTTTGTCGAATGTTTCACTAATTGTCTTTAGCTCGCTTTTGTTTGCAGTCGTGTCTGCTTTAATGGATTGCAAAAGTTCAGTGATACCTGGGTCCGTTGCCATTTTGAGTACACCCGGTATATCCCTAGTAGAGGTAGCAGAACAGCTGTTCTGGTCAAAAGAGCAGGTGTGTTCAGAGCTCCCCCTCTCCCAGACTTAATGATGACAATGGTTTTGCGACTGGGAGTAGCACTCCTCAATGATTTGGCACAGGCACAATTAAAAACTCATGTTTTTCACTTAAAAACACAGCGCAGCAACAAACTTTTATTATTTAGGCAAAGTAGACCGCGAATCTCACATAGAAGTTACGTTCAGAAACCTGAAAACTTCACAAAAAACGGGATATAATGGAAAATATGTGGAAGCTTTAAATACTTTTTCGATATGATTATCAAGTATTTGCACATAACCATGCGAGTTTAAAAATATTTATGTTTATGGTAAATATTGCTAAGGGTTTCAGCTAAAATATTTGACGACATAGAATTCTTAACATTGCATAAATAAATTATTATAAATAATTTTTCTACCTTGAATGCTATTTCAACGCTTCCGATATTTCATAATTGAAAAAAATCATAATTGAAATAAGTGGAAATATGTATTATAGAAACTGATAAAAATATGACGCAAGTAAAGAATTCCATTTTATTTGATTTATTTTTTATCTCATATATCATATAATACACAAGTATTTAATTTATTTACAAATATGAGAAAAGTATAGACGGTAAACATTAGGAATTCCAAAAGTGAGGTTGTGTTTATAGTACAATTTTTTATGAATCTAATATGTGTTTGAAAACTATATTAAAAAACAAATTTTTTGAAAAATAAATCTGCTGAACAAATTTTTTCAATTACGAAATATTTTTTTTGTAATTTCGTTTGTATGGTTTTTAATTTATCAATGGTTTGGCATATTCAAACTGCATTACATGATTATATAATGTTAGTATTTCATTATTACCTATAGATATGGAACGATATTGATCAAAAGAGTTAAATTTTTAATAAAACTGTTGAGTTTTCAAGCAAACTGTTAAATTTTCAACCGCAGATAATTCAATTTTTAACAAAAAGTTGGATTTTGAACAAAATCGTTGTATTTTCCACCAAAAAATAATATTCAAGTAAAAACAGAACATATTATAGTTGATATTTCAACAAAAGAATTACATTTTTACCAAATTAGTTGAATTTTTAATAAAATTGTAGAATTTGAAAAAAAAAATACTTAAATTTTCAACAAAATAATTTGACTGTCTACAAAAATTGTAGAATTTTCACGCGAAGTACAAGCTACTTCTGGCTTCTGCGAGTTGGGAGTTGCGCCCGCCGCGCCAGAGACCCGATCCCATGGGGCGTAAAAGTTGCCAGTCAGGGACTAGTCGCTTGTCTGTGAGCTTACACTATAAGACTGCGATACTGACATGAATATCAAAAGATTGCGCTAAATGTGTTGCCAGATTTTCTGTCCAGGCACGACCAGGATGTGGAGGAGGAAGAGCCAATGGCCCGGATAGCCGACACTAAAGACTCGTGATAACGATTCCAATCATTCTAAAAGATATTTAAAAGTTCTGAAAAAATTGTAAAATTATTTACGGTTTGGAAATATTTCAAGAAATTATCAATTTTTTTAGATTTCAAAACAAAATTTGGAAGCTTTTCGAGAAGTTTCATAGGTTGATGAAGAATAAGAAAATTTTCTGCAGATTCATGGGGAAATTACACTGATTTTTGAAAAACATTTTCCAAATTGTCGAAATATAATCAACAAAATTTAAAGACAGATACTTTCAATTAGCAGGAAACATTCAAATTATGCAAAAAAAAAATGTAAGGAAACATTCAAATTATGTAATAAAATGGAAGTAATTTTTTATTTCGAATAATGCATTTTATGATATGAATGAGAAAAGTAAACGTTTGAAAACATTCGTTTCAAACTTTAGGAACAATTCCAATCATTCTAAAAGATATTTACAAGTTCTGAAAAGAATTGTAAAATTATTTACAGTTTGGAAATATTTCAAGAAATTCTCAACAAATTATACGTTTTTGTAGATTTCAAAATAAAATTTGGAAGCTTTTCGAGAATTTTCATAGGTTCAAGAAGAATAAGAAAATTTTCTGCAGATTCATGGGGAAATTACCATGTTTTTTTAAAAATATTTTCTAAATTGCCGAAATATAATCTACAAAATTTAAAGACAATTACTTCCAATTTGCAGGAAACATTCAAATTATGTAAAAAAAAATTGAAATAATTTTTGATTTCGAATAATGCATTTTAAGTTATTAATGAGAAATATAAACGTTTGAAAACATTTTGTTTTCAAACTTTAGGAACGATTCCCATCATTCGAAAAGATATTTACAAGTGCTGAGAAAAAATTGCAAAATTATTTACAGTTTGGAAATATTTTAAGAAATTCTCAACAAATTACACGTTTTTGTAGATTTCAAAATAAAATTTGGAAGCTTTTCGAGAATTTTCATAGGTTCAAGAAGAATAAGAAAATTT
>JAABKJ010011940.1:0-10630 GCA_011634705.1 Andricus grossulariae
AGATCTACAGTATATGCTCTTTCAAGCATGGAACAAAACCCTCCTTGAAAAATCATAGGAATCCTTAAATTCCTAAAACTTAGGGATTCTGAGAGGATTCTAAGAGGGGTTTTTAGCAGGGACGTCCTTGTGAATGTATGGACTCCTGCACGATGACACACATAATTTGTTTTGCCCTTCCCCAAAATAAATTTTGTTTTGGACTTTTTCTCAGTTGTAGCTAACCACACAGAGAACTCATCTGATGAAGAAAACTTTAATTCTTGTTTCTGAAGATTAATATCGTGTTCCGTTTTTAAACCAGGAAAAGTGTACTCTGAATTAGCTCTGAACGTGCTCGGGACGAAAACGTTCCTATTTCGGGGACAATAGTGCGACCGAAAGCTGAACAATTTACTAGTGTTTATTAGTTGAAAATCCTGATATTTCTAGGCCTTTGCCTACATTCGACTCTTTTCTAATATTGTACTTTACTTAGTGTAAGTTCTAGACGTATTTTCGTCTAGATATAATTATCCGATAACTCGAAGTTTTTTTTGCGTCCCTTGGTGGTTCAAGTTATCAAAGTTCGACTGTATATCTATATATTTTTTGTACTCTTTCTTTCTATTTTGGGTTTTAAGGACGGTGGGAAACGTGACGGAGGAGTCCAGACGATTCGAGGATGCGGAGTGAACGGCGCTTCCTCCCACACCTCTCTCTTTCACCCCCCCAAAAAAAAAAATATATATATATATATTTTTTTTTTACCGTTTTATGTATTGATTAAAGTAAATAAATGTGCTATTCTTAGTAATCCCTTGATATTCATAGATTTTATTTTGTGGATAAATTGTTAATACTAAAATTGAACTTCGTGTCTATCGCTTCCAATTTCCAACTTTAATTGATAACCTTTTTGGCTATATTAAAAAAAAATATCTTCCTTTCTTCTTTTTTTTGTTGACATGTAGTGCACGTAGCTGTTTTTTTCTTTTTATTATGATTATATATATAATTTTTTTTTATTTATTCATTTACGCCACCGTTATATCTTGGCATCGGGCAATTCGCTGTGCCGGTGGGAAGTTAATACCTGTCTCGTATCTTTTTTCCTGAATCAGTGGGCGAGAGGCACAAGTTGTGGCTGATGAAACAGCACTCGTCGTTGGTAGCTCGGCTGTCTCGTTGATTCGTCTCTTTTCTGGTATTGGGTTGGAAGTCCTTCTGGAAGCTTTTCTGATGCCCAAAGTTATTGGGCTTTTGGAGGGTTTTCTCACGGTTTTTTGTGAAAACCCTAATTCAGTAGCTCTGCGTTGCGTAATTATCTTGGGCAATTGCCCATCAAGGTTCGGATGATTCCTTCGATGAGTGCGGATGCAACGACAGAATTTTGATCCAATGGTAAGTAAGATACTTCTGAATATATATATTAGAAATCCAATTGCCACTATAGTTTTACTTCCTATAGCACTACTCGTAAGGGTGTCGTGCCTCTCCATTTCCACGCGATGTTGGCTCATAGTGGTTAATTGAGTTTCTAGGTTAGAAAGTGTGATGTCCGCTTCTCCTCCCTTTCATATGAGTCTAGAATTGCTATCCGGTGAAAGTGCAGGTTGGGGTTCGCTTGTATTTCCATGATACTTTTGCAGAATTTGCCCTGAGTGTCGCGCTTTCAGTCCTCAAAATACATCCTCTTCTCAATTGTATAAGTCCAGTACCTTCCAGCCGTGTGTTATATCCTGATCTGTCGTTACGGGTAACCACAGCAGTTTTATATGCTACTAGACAATATAACCATCCTCCCAGCGTAGGAATGGCCGTCCAAAAAGGTTGCTGGCTATAGGAGATCCTGATGTTACATTGCCTCAAGACTTCTGCAGAGGCACTCAGCAGGAGCTCTACCTCGCATTGTGGATATAGGGCGTTATCGTAAACTGGTTGCGACTTATAACAAATATACCTTTTGTTAAGGAGGCTACATTCTTGGATATTAGACTCCTGCAGGTAGATGTAATTTCGTTGTTCTATATCGAGGGCTAAGTATTTGGCTCTGGGAACAATGTAAGCTCGTCCCGTTCCATTTTGTAATATTTTATGACTGAATATAGGCGATTTAATTGATACCTATTTCTTTCTAGCAGGGGAATGTCCATAATGATCATCAACTTGTCGTTATGCATCCTGATGAACACAGTGGGTTCTCGAATCACTGGATGAGGAGCCGACTGCCGGATTCGCGGAAATGGTGGTTAATCACCGGTTAATTTTTCCGGGCTTACATTCAAATTACTTTGCGCATCCATGGTAAACCTTGGAAAAATAAGATACCTGTAGATCCATTCCCTCGGTTACCTGGGTTAGAACTGCTCCTGAAGCAACCTCAGAAGCGTCAGTAGTAAGTCGGAAAGTTTTCTCGAAATTTGGATATTGCAGAATAGGCTGATGGCAAAGTTTGTTTCTCAATATCTTAAAACTTTCGTCCTGTTCGTGATCCCATTTAAAAGGCTGATCCTTTCATAAAAGATTGAACAAAGGCTTTGCAATTTTTGAAAAATCCTTGATGAATCTTCGGTAGTAGCCCGCGAGGCCTAAAGATCCTTGGACCGACTTGACAGTGCACGGGCGGGGATAGTTCTGGATCGCTTTTATCTTCCGTGGGTCAGGCATGATTCCTTTATTGCTTATAATGTGTCCTGAATAGGACACCTCGGTTTTTAGGAATTCACATTGAACCGGTTGTAACAATAGATTTGGATTTCTCAGCCGACCGAGCAACCGGTTTATTGTTTTGTCATGCTCTTCCAATGTTCTAGAGAAAACCAATATGTCATCAAGATACACGAAGAGCTCGGCTCCCTGCAGGCCAGAGAGGACTTGGTCCATCAGGCGCTGGAAGGTGGCTGGGGCGCTTTTTATTCCCATGGGCAGTCGTTTATTTTGGAAGTGCCCTTGAGGGGTTGAAAAAGCCATTTTTGGCTGATATTTTTCGCCAGTTTCTATTTGACGGAAACCTGATGCCATATCGAGCACTGAAAAATACTGAGCGCCCCCCAACCGGTCTAAAATGTCGGTAATATTGGGAAGCGGATAAGCAGCGCCAATGGTTTTTTCGTTTAGGGCTCGAAAGTCGGTGACGATTCTGAATTTGAATTCCCCGGAAGAGTCAAGCTTCTTGGGCACGACTAAAGTAGGTGAATTGTAAGGGGAGGTTGAGTGAACAATTAGGTCATCCCTGAACATCTGTTCCACCCCTTCCTTGATAAGTAATTCTTGTTTTTGTGCTTGTCTATAAAGCTTGATATATACAGGGATTTCGTCGGTGGTCGGTATTTCGTGTTTTACTAAAATGGTGGTGGTCAGTCTGTCACCAGTGGCTAGGAACCTATCATTTCCAGTTCGGATCCATTTCTGCACTAGTGCACGTTCTTCGGAATTTAAATGACCTTGGGGTACCTTTTGCGAAATGTCTTCTATTCTTGCCTCCAGTGAGAGAGAACAGGGTTGATAATCACAATCACCTTCACTAGAATAAGTCGCAAAATCAAATACAAGCAATTCCTCTGGGGGGATCTCTATCTCCATCTCCACCTCTCTCGTATTAAAGGCCAGAACTTGGCATATTCCGTCCCTATTAGTAACTATAGATTCTCCTGTATATACACCTTCATCCACCGTTATTAAAGGCAGATAACCTTCGGTTAATGCGGTATTTTGTGTAGAGGCAGGGATTTGTTGCTTCGCTCGGGCTTTTATGGTGAGGATCCGAAGGATTAGTTTAATTTCTGGGGCTAATTCCTCTCTCGCCTTAACCGATTCGTCATCAATAAACAGGATGGTGTCGATTAGACGTGACTGTGTTATCAGAGCATTATGATAGAATCAAATATTACATCTTTCTTGCCTCAAAAAGATTCGTCCGAGGATCCCGTCCACGGTAATGGTGAGAGTATCCCGAACTACATGGAACGTCACTGATTTTCCGAATATTTCTATTTCCATGGTACCTAGCGTATACACTCGGGTCATAGTTACACCGGTTATGATGGATATTTCGCCGGTACGTATATCTGCCCATATCCATCGCTCATGCGATAGATTACTACTTGTCCTGGAACCTGATTGCGGGCTGACGCTCTGGGTTCTGCTCGCTCGACGTGGAGTCGTTTCGTCGAGTACTCTCTGAGTTTGAATTTCCGCCTCTATTAGTGGGATACGGAGAAGGCGACCTTGAAGCTGGTCTACCATCAGAGGACGAGATAACGGGATAGGCCTGGATATGTGCAGAAGCCTAATTTGGCTGGGTGCTAGAGAAGGGGTTGCTAGTATGTTGAAAATTACTTGAGTACTGCGGAGCGTGTGAATACGGGGATGGATTTCGACCTTGTTGGGGGTAATAAGGGCGGGACTGCATGTAATACTGAGGGTTATCTGGCCCTGTTCTTTTTAAAATACCCGTTAATTGCGTTTCGGGTCTTCTATTATCATGGCTATACCGGGGGCTTGGGAACCGGGAATATTCATTGTATGGAATTATGGAGATAATAGAATTTATTATCTTCTTTGTGGAACTGGCTACGGTCATCTTGATCATATATCCTTGGGCTAACATTATTATAGGATTCGTTTCGGCCTTGAGGATAGTTCCATTGGGTTCTCATCATAATAAGAAGAAGAATTGCTTTTATGTGAAAAATTACTTTCGTGGATTCCATCAAATGTCGACGTTTTGAGGGCCCCTGAGTCAGAAAAAATAGTTTTTACGTCGGTGACTGTCTGTCGTCGTTTTCGTCGTTTGTATATCGGATAACTTTTGAAAGACTAATCGGATTGTATTTTGCTTTGGCACGCAGTTTCAGGAACCAAAAAGAAAGATTGAGTTCGTTAACTAGATATTTTGGATAGAAATTCGAAAAGTTAGAGCATTTTCAACATTTTTAGACAATTTTTTTCAAAATTTAGAAATTCTATGGACAGCTATCCGTAGTACTAAAAAATTAGAACAATTTATTCTCACGACTTTTTTCGATCAAATGAAAATTGTCAGAGTTATAGCATTTTCGAAACTGAAAAAAAAAAGGAAAATTAACATTTCAAGCCAGATAAAGTACGACATGAAAAAAAGCCAAGAGAAGAAAAACGTTACTTTTTGAAAGCCCTACAAGATTATCTTAATGACTTTTTAAGTTTTCTTGAAAAATCGAAAATTCAAAATTTGATCGCACAAAAAATGATGAATTATTACATTCTCAGCATCGTAATGAGAATCTACTGATTTTATGTGAAAAATGACTTTCTTGGATTCCATAAAATATCGATGTTTTGAGGCCCCCTAAGTCATAAAAAATAGTTTTTACGTCGGTGTCTGTCTGTCTGTCGTCGTCGTCTGTATACCGGATAACTTTTGAAAGACTAATCGAATTGAATTGTGCTTTGGCACATAGTTCCAGGGACCGAAAAGAAAGATCTAGTCTGTTAGCCAGCGATTTCGGATAGAAATTCAAAAAGTTAAAGCATTTTCCAAAATTTTTAGACTATTTTTTTTAAATTCAGAAATTCTATGGACGGCTATTCGTAGTACTCAAAAATTTGAACAATTTAGCCTCACGACTTTTTGGATCAAATGAAAATTGTTAGAGCTTTAGCATTTTGAAAATCCCCCAAAAAAAGGAAAATTAACATTTTCAGCCAAATAAAGCACGATATGAAAAAAATTCAAAAGAAGAAAAACGTTACTTTTTGAAAGCCCTAAAAGATTATCATAACAACTTTTTAGTGTTCTTTAAAAAGCGAAAATTCAAATTTTGATCACACAAAAATTAATGAATTATTACATTCTTATCTCAATGAGAAGTTATTGGTTTTATGTGAACAATGACTTTCGCGGATTCTATCAAATGTCGACGTTTTGAGGCTCCTAAAATAGAAAAAAAATCGTTTTTACGTCGGTGATTGCTGTCTGTCGCCATTGTCGTCGTCTGTATACTTTTTGAAAGCCCTAAACTATTATCAGAGCAACCTTTGTAATTTTCTTGAAAAATCGAAAATTCAAATTTTGATCGCACAAGAAATAATAGAAATTCCATTTTGCGGTCAAACTATGGAAGGTATGGAAAAAATGAATTGACCAAAGTTGTTTACCCAAAAAGGAGCTAAAAATTTGTTAATAACCTTTTTTTGATAGGATGTGTAGTTTCTGTTTTATTCGTAAAAAACAACATTAAAAATTTAAAAATTACATTTTTGGACAAACAACACAAGCTATGAAAAATATGAATATTCAAAAGTTGCTCTTCCGAAAAAAATTTAAAACTCATCCAAATTTGTCATTAATAATTTTTTGATATGACGCGTAGTTTTAGTTTCAATTGTAAAAGATAACATTCAAAATAAAAAAAATTAATTTTTTTGAAAAGTGACACATGGTACAAAAAAAAAGTTAATCGACAAAAGTGGTTCACCCAAAAAGGATCTACAAATTTGTTATTAGTAATTTTTAGATAGGACAAGTAGACTTTCTTTTAATCGTAAAAATAATATTAAAAATAAATTAAATTTATAGAGAAAGGACACAAGTTGCAATAAAATGTTTAATAACTTTTTTTTTTAAATAGAACACGCTTTTTCAAATTATAAGAACAAGACAATGAAAATACGTATGTTTCAATGACAATGGATATTATGAATTGTAATAATATAAATTTATTGAAATTACACATTTTTCAGGGTAGATGAAAATAAATTTAAGGCAAGATAAGAAACATATATGAAGGTAATCATGAAAAATAAAACGTGTACATTATTTTGCAATATATAAATAAGAATCCCCAATCCGAGATACAGAAATAAATACAATATACATTTGATACAATAAAGTTGAACGTAATGTAGAAAAGTTCGCATTTTCGACAAAATCTAGTACGAAGCACGAGACACGTGATGAGAATGTATTCGTTAAAGCCGAATGAGCGTTTACAAAAGAGAATTCATAATCACCAAATTACAGTTGTTGATGCTTTGACCTTCAATTTCAAAAGCCCTGCGCACAAATGTGTGTGAAATGCAGAGACCGAGCACGTAGCGCGACGTATATACGTTATCGAGCGCGAGAACCAACAGTCGCGCGCCATAGGCGCGCTCAAACTTGCGAGTCGCGCGCGCAGCGCTCGATGAGAATGTCACGGTTTACTCCCAAGGCAGTACTCAGAATCCGACCATTTTCGTCGAGTGTTTTCGGATCTCGGTGGGTTTCGCAGTTGCCGACGTTCAGAGAATATACCTCTCAGGTGCCAGGCGTACCTATCGCACAGTAAATAACGTCCTACTTTGTAACAGGCAAAGTGATCCTCACCCACTCTGCTATTCGGCAGCCTCCCTAGCAGGCCGCAGAAGGAGAATACGGCCAGACTAGGGTGGACGGAGCGATCCCTCTGAGGTCATCAGTTAGATGCACAGATTCAAAGCACTGCCCTGGTGTGGGGTAAAAGCAACCACGGAGTTCGCATCCAGCCCTTAACCTGCCGTCGGGAGACCTATTATTTCGGCCGAGTCAAGCACTGGCCGTACAGTCTTGTTCAAGAAGACGCAAAGTTTACACTGCGAACCCTCTGTAGTACCCATCGACGCGATACTGTACCCCAATTTCTCCAAATTACTAGAACCACGCCACGTATCTGTTAGGACATGTGTCCCTGGTTCTACGTATTTTTGTATGGATATTTAAAAATTCAACAAACTATCCCTTGTAGGAGAACTTCTATCTTTATCTGGGCGACGTCGAAGAAAGTTTCATCCCTTGTAGCCTTCTTCTTTCTGCAATCTCGTTTGCCACATTGGTATATGAGGCCTTTATTCTTCCCATTTTTTTCAAATGAGAAGTTCCTCCACACAGATCGCAAAACCGAGTTTTTCTGGGAATTACTCATCTATTACACTGAATTACCTACCTGTGAAGAACCGAATGTTTGAAATGGAGCTAAGTGATTGATCCAAACTCAATTAGTCTAGTCGCCGCTATAAACCAGTCGCCACTAATACTTCTGTATGCTCTAATAGGTCCCTGAGAAAAATTTAGTTGAAAAGGTCAAAAAACCGTCCCCTGAATACATATGAATATTTTGGTTAGGTTTTCAAGAACCTCGTCAGTTTTTGTTTAAATAATTTTTTTAAAATGAATTTTCAAAAAAAAAATTATTATCAATTAAAAATGAATTCTTAACTTCGGTAACAAAACAAAAATTATTTTTCAGTTAAAAATAGTTAAACTATCAACAGGAAGAAAGTAATTTTTAACAAACAAAAATAGTTTTCTAATAAAAAATTGTTTCAGTTTCAACCAAATAGTTAAATTTTAATCAAAGAAATGCGTTTTTAACTGCAAATTTAATAGTTCAATTTTTAACCACAAGTGATGAATTTTTCACAAATTGTTAGCATAAATCCAGACGGGGCCCCATGATATGTAGTCCTGCACTGTCTTTTCTTTCTTTTCCTTCTCTTAGTGTTTGTCTTCTTCTTCCTAATGTATCACGACGATGGGTACTACAGAGGGTTCGCAGTGCAAACCTTGCGTATTGTTGAACCAGACTGTACGGCCAGCGTTCGACTCAGCCGAAACAATAGGTCCCCCGACGGCAGGTCAAAGGGCTGGATGCGAACCCCGTGGTAGCTTTTACCCCTGGTGTGTTATGTAAGTGGATGTGTGTGTGTGTTCATTTCTCGAAAGCGACCAGCGACCATCTAGCGTGATTCCCCCGTATCCTTGGTACATAACCAACCTCATCCGAGGGGACCTACAGTTTGAGGCGGGTTCCGAACCACCGAAGCCCCGTTAGAAGTACACTAGAGTCCCGCTTTACCGGTTCCCGATATACCGGATAAGGTGGTCCAAGGGGGCAATAGAGAGGCGCTGCTTCTGCTTCAGTCCGCTCTCATGTCAGTGTTTCAGTTAAGCAAAAATGTCGCAGAAAAATAAAAGGAAGTGTCTAACGTTTGTACGTCAATATGAGCTTATAAAAGAAGTGAAGGCAGGTACCACAAAAAGTCTATTTTACAGAAATACGTTATCGCTCAGAATACGTACAATGATGTGATAGCTCGCGAATCTGAGTTAAGGAATAAAGTGGAAAGTTATGAATATTTGAAAAAAATCTTCGAAAACAAGTGATAGAGGAGCGGCGGCGAAAGCGGCGCACACAAAGGAAAATGCATGATTAAAATTCAAATATAAAGTGAAATATTCTAATAAAATATTTTTTGTTTATGCCAATATCTTATCAATGCTCTATGCATAAAAATAATTTAATTGAAGTTCATTAAAACAGTTAATTAATGTTTTTCCAGAAAGTGCATCTATGCCAAGTTGTCCTACCTGGTTTGGTAATGTGGCGCGTTTCGATTTCAATTCATAATTACTGAATAAAAAAACAAATTATAAAGAAAAATTAGTAAAATTTAATCAAAATAACATAAATATATTTACGTTTGATATTATTAACATATTTGAGGGATTATGTCTGCCGAAATTTCAAGAAAAAATGTTTCTTTAACAGTTCAGAATGTCTCATAATAATTTGAGGATTATGTTTGCTGAAACATCAAGAAATAAATTATTATTAACAGTGCAGAATGACTCACCAATATGAAAAATAACATAATGAAGGATATATTTAAATGATTATCAATGGTGAAACTTTTTAAACAATTCTTTATATTAAAAGTCCCGAATACGCCATATTCGTCGCATGTAAATAGTATTTAATAAAGATTTTTTACATAAAAGTGTATTAATTTTACTCAAAATGTTAAACTTTAAAGCAATCAAAAAAACTCGGATCAGTATATTATCAAAAAATTGTATAAGTTGACACGAAACTTCTGTAATTTTTTACTTATTTTTAGCTACTCTGGCAATACAAGCGAAGATCCAAAACTAACTTTTCAACATAAAAATCAGGCGATTGATTTAATGATCCCAATTTTTTAATAATATAACGTTGAAAACATATATACACGTAATGAAACTACCTCCACAAACAGAAAATGCGCTAATATTCGAAAAGTCGAACGCGACACATTCGCCGCCCCGCCGCCGCTCCCCTAATGCAGTTCTGAATGCTTACTTACTTTTTGCTTGAACATATGTGTCGAACCCCAGACTTCCTGCATGGAAGTCTGACGCGCTATCGTCTGCGCCACCGAGGCTTCTTTTTTACCTTAACAGGAACGTAAGTTCTATTATTTTACTATTATGATCAAATTGAATAAAAAAGTTATTTTTTAATTGGTAAAAAGTAATTAAAATAAAGTTTTTTTTTTAGTTCTGGAGCCTATCCAAGAAAGATTTTGAAGAAAATAATTGTTAGTGTAGACAGCAATTTTAACTAATTCAAAGAAAATGTAATGTTTTGACGTGTTTCTAACCTTTCCCTTTTTAATAAGTATATGCACGAATTAATAAATTTTTGATGATTTGACCAATTTATAAATTATATTTCAGATTGTAATACACACACACACACACACACACACACACACACACACAATTAAAAAAAAAAGTTAAACAACCAACGCAAGGTCCCACTGGGAGCAACTGCCATCTAAAAATGACATCGGCTCTCAGTAGAACCGCGGTAAATCACACTTATGGCCA